>KK118382.1:68552-111444 GCA_000611955.2 Stegodyphus mimosarum | reverse complement strand
AGCTTTTAAATAATAGACAGATAAATAAATAAATAAATATATATATATATATAAGATACATATGCATCAAAAATAAAAAAAAATCGAAACGAAAAGGAATAATATCATACAGATAGATTAAAAATTAAATAGAGGTGGAGAAAAAGATAAATAGACAGACTGATATATGAAAACAAATAGAGAGACAAGTAGATAGCTAGATGTAAGCATAGATACAGAAAGAAATATTGCTATATATTTCAAGTAAAATATGTGTATTGGTCTACATTTTAGAGGAAATTGGTAAATGATATATTAAACTTGAAATTTCACACTTTTTATCATTTTAAATAAGATATACAGTGGTTGGACAAAAATATGGAAACACCTTGTCAAATGCATGCTTGAAAAGAAAGATTGATTTTAATGAAATATGTAGGTGGCGTTGGCGTTTTTGACTACTGACGCCACCTATACAACTTCGTAAATGTGCTAAACAGTTCAGTTGTTGTCGGAGTACTGTTATGCGAGGTTGTCATTGCATTCTGTCAGAGTTAACAGACTTCGAACGTGGGCAAATTGTTGGAGAACGTATGGAAGGTGCTTAGGTAACAAAGGAGCCGAAGGGTTTAGGGTTTCAAAAGGTTCTGTAACGAAGATTTATTCCGTATTTTTTAAAAAGGGAAAAACATCATCTGCTAAATCACAGCGCGGACGAAAGTGTGTCCTGAGTGATCGTGACAGACGATCATTAAGGGCAATTGTGACGAAAAATAAGAAGACCACAGCTGCAATAGTTTATGAATGTTGTGTTACCGAACCCTGTGAGTACCAAAACAATTAGAAAGGAGCTTCATAAATAGGGAATTGCTGGCCGTGCTGCAATTGAGAAGCCACTCATCAGTGATGCTAATGCCCGTAACAGGAAAATGTGGTGTTTAAGTCATAAAGCCTGGACTATAGAGCAGTGGAAGCGAGTAATATGGTCTGACGAGTCTTCTTTCACATTGTTTCCCACTTCTGGCCAAGTTTACGTCTGGAGAACGCCATCTCAAGCTTATAATACAGACTGCTTGTTGCCAAGAGTAAAAAATGGCGGGGGTTCTGTTATGGTTTGGGCAGCCATATCGTGGTTCTCTGCTAGCCCCATGATAATTGTGTCAGGGCACATGACTGCCAAGACTTATGTGAACATTTTGGCCGATCAAGTTCATCCCATGGTACAAACTTTGTTCCCCGATGATGATGGGTCTTCCAAGTTTGTCCAGGACTGGTTTTCTGAGCACGAGGATGAGTTGTCCCATCTCCCCTGGCCCCTACAGTCACCAGACCTGAATATTATCGAACCTTTGTGGTCTACATTGGAACGGAAAGTGCGTTCTCTTTATCCACCGCCAACATCGTTATCTGAACTTGCCACCGTTTTGCAGGAAGAATGGTATAATATTCCCTTGGCAAACATACAGGAACTGTATTTATCCATTCCGAGAAGACTGCAAGTTGTTTTGGATGCCAACGGGTTTCCTACACCATATTAAGCAAAGAAACATGTTTTTTTAAAGGTGTTTCCATATCTTTGTCCAACCAGTGTACATATTTTCCATTCGCCAAAATGGCATTGAACATTTAGTAAATTACTATTTTAGCTTGTGGATTTGGGTATCAGAATCAAATCGTAATCAGTATCAGATCGTGAGTTGCACCAACATGATAAGGATTAAGAGATCTTTTGATAATGGTGAATGGTGAGATAAAATCTAGTCTGTCTTGTATTGTGTTTGTTCTTCATTTTGAAGACCTGAGTTTTCTACGACATTATCCCACATTCCATAGTTAACGCGTGATGCAATCAAATGCGTAGTTGTATTTCTGACTCACTATCATATATGCATATCTGTATGCATATCAATATATGCATATCTGTATGACCTAGAATTTCTCTTTAGTGTAATTTTATAAGTTATCTCCATTAACAGATCTAGAAGCATATTACATTGGCTTCCACTGTGAATTCCCAACGCTCAAATGAGGGAAATGTATCTCGAAGATAGTGTTAAATAGATAGAAGTTAAATGTAAGGCATTAATTGCACTGAGTGGTATACAAGCTAATTGTATAAATTTAATAACTAGGGGTGTACAAACTTGATTGCAATTATTAAGCTTATTACTTTATTATAGTTTCGCCTTTTTACAACTACAATCCTTTCGAGGTGCGCAGGTGGTATAACACCGCAACCGAAGTCTACTCATATCCGAGTAATTTTTTTTTTTTTGAAAATAATGAAAGCCGTTTTTAAAAGGCGAGAAATAATTAAAAATATTTTTGGAAATAATAATAAAAATTGATGTGATCAAGAATAACATTAAATTAACTTCAAATGTCTTTAATATTATAAAAATCTTAGGATTAGGAAAGATTTTGCGCAGGATCTCTTGCTGTATGGAATTAACTTGCTTTTATTGGCTGAACTACCAAAAACCCTTTTAAAGTTCTGGTAGTTTAGCCTTGCCGTCGTGATGTTAATTATTTACCTAGGCTAAGTGGGTGCTCTCATTACAGTATTGCCAGCTGTAAAAAGAAATAATCTAACAAAAATGAACACATTCTTCTCTCTCTGCTTTTGTTTTCCATAAAATGTTTTTGTCATTTAGTAAAAATCAATAGCTCACAGATTTTCAGAAGGCATCACTCAAAAGTAAAGGTAATATATTTGGAATTCATCTTTCCGTTCGGGAAAAATACCACCAGCTAACATTCCAGAAAGAAATAGCTAAATTGTAATATTCTTGTTTGACTTTGAGACGAATTAATTTTTAGACGAATACAGAAATTAAGTCAAGTAGCTAGTAATTCAGTACTTAAATCAGTTGTTTAAAGACACTTCAGTAGTAATAAACCTCATAAATGAATGACTTTTAATTAAAGTAAAATTCGCTGTTTAGTAATAAATAGAGAATAATTAATAACAATAAATTATAATTTTTTTCTAAGGATATTGCTTGATTAACAAATTATCATTATAGAATTTTTAACAATAATTTCGCTTCCAGTTTTCAGTGTTAATTAAAATTCCGGGAAAAAAAAAAAAACTTAGGGGGAGGAGATTAAGCTGTTTTTGTTCAAAATTTTATTCTGTGTATGTACTGGTGCTGCTATCTAGTGGTGTATTTACAACACAAACATGATATCCAGGAGTCTTCCATAAAGTTCTCAAAAACACACCTGCGATGTTTTTAAATGGTGTTAAATTAAGAAATCCATAGCAAATGATTTCATTTATATTAGTTTTATTTCTTTTTAATAAATAAAGTCAAATATTCGATTATTTACAAGGAATGTGTCTATATATGATTTCATGGGTATTGCATATTTAAAGTTGATTTTCAGAGTCTAGAGAGAATAAAAAAAGTATTTGGTATATGAATATTGTAGGAAATATGAACATAATTAACCGGCATTAATAAAATTCATATCTCTTACACTGCTCACGTATTGGTCTTTACTGTCTTGCGAAAAATCTTCGCATCTAAAGGAAAGAGTCCAATGAAGTGGATTCTATTCATCTTAAAACTATGTATGGATGATAAATAGGCTGAACAATTATTTTTGTATTGTAATAAAACTTAAATCTAAGTTTCAAATTTTATAAATTTATAAGCAATGAATTAACGATGACCTAAACTTTTAGATAAAAAAATATATCCTGTTTCGAAAGAAAGCTAACAAATTTTATGCGTATGAAAAATAGCAGATAAAATTTAAAAATACTTCGTCTCGACAATGAAATTCTCTTGATACAGTACTTTGCAATTTTTTTTAAAATTCTCTTTTTAAAATTTAATTTTCAATTAAAAATTAATTCATTTAACTTTTTTCATTAATTTTTGCAAAGGGGCACCCTATAAAAGAAAAGTACAACTATAAAGTGAATTCCACTCATGTTTTCTGTAATTACTATGATAAGCCCTTAATTTTTTTTTGTTGCTGTTTTTTTCCATCTTAAATGCTACAAAGAGCAAAATCTTATTTGAAGAGTTACTATCAGAATAACACTGACACTTTAACTTTTGTAATTTTCACAGTTAAAACGCAGTCGAACTTATTTCATGAAACTTAGAATTTGCAGTTTCATTTTTTGGGAATAGAAAGTGATTGAAAAAAAATCCATTTCTTGTCCAACGCAAAACTGTCAAGCTACTGCTGCCTTAGCAATACCACCTCGGACGAAATATTTGAATTAATAATTTACTTTATTCCTCGTACCATTTTATGGATTAATCTCAAAGAGTAATTAATTCTTAAAGGCAAACATTCTTCTAAAATACAGAGCGCTTAAGAGTTTGCAATTATTTGCCTGTACTATAGAATAAATAAAACAAAAAACACTACTGGAACTAAAAGAAGGAAAGAATTCTCTTATTTTAAACCACCAATGTCAGCAATAAGTTCTTATAAATGAGCAAAAATTATACATTTATTTGAAACGCATTTAATATTCCACACGCTGAAAAATGACGGCGATGAACTTCAGTTTAAAATGTTAGTGGCGCCATCTCTTGACACTTCGCTAATTTAAAACGAATGAGATTATAACTTTAAAATTGTATTAAAAAAATATCTAAGTAAAACTGCCAGATTAACGACCTCACCTGATCCAAAATATTCTCCATTAGCGCTTTTACTCTGGAAAAGTTAATTAATGCCAATAGTCCGAATCAGAAATACTTTACTTTTAATGCACAATAACATATAATAGGATAAAAATTACGTATTATTAACCGTGCTCAGAAACGAAATTTGTTTTAGTCCCTTTCTCTTTTACATTTTTTTAATTGGAATAATAACATATTTTACAAGAACCTACCAATTTATCAAAAACATCTGCTTTGAAAAGTTTTAACTGTTTGAAACTTTTTAAAAACACCTCTTTTCAGTGATAATTAATTATCGCTTTTATGCAATGTATGCGATTCGTTGTTATTAAGTCCCCGAAGGATTTTATTAAGAGCAGATATAAACGAACTTTGAACTGAAATTAAATCCAGTCCAAAGAAAGCATTAGATACAGCTTTTTATCTGTTCTGAATTTTGCAGATTGCAATGGCTTTCGATCATTTTAAAATTCCATTTGCTACTTAAGAAACTCAATTATTAGTTTTCGTAATGATAGTAAGAAATACACTTAATGTTTCTTAGAACTATTTTCCGCATTACTTGACATAATGCATGAAACATTGTGTACAAACGAATGACTGAAAGGTTTTAGTCCTCCAAAAGGAATAAATGCAGTTTCTTAATTTTTTTAATTCAAGCTGAATTGGTTCTACACGTGAAAAGTATTTGTTCAGCATCTATGAATTGTGTTTCAGGAGTAAGTTTAGTGGGATTGTATTTGCTTACGATGAAAAGCTGGTCGCTAAGGGTAAATCGTTAACAACTAACATTGTAATTGTTTTATGATTTTATGGGCATTTTTAACATCATTTCTTTTTTCCTTTTCAGTAAATTCAGAGAGAATGGTTAAACAAAATTTTCTTGAGAAATAAATCATGTTTATTGTTTTTTGCATTGCCACATACAAAATTTAAATTCCTTAACAGTTTTATAAACAATACAGAATTACGCATTTTTGCGAATTACATTTTCCTTTTCCAGTTTATTTTGTTTAGTTTTTTTATTAGTTTAATGAATAAAATAAATTTCATATGAATTTTATGTATGTACAATTTTAATTCATTTAAAACTTCGAATGTAGAATTTTTATAAATTTTAATTTCATAACTTTTGGAATGGAAGACCTTAAAAAGTTGATTTTTGTTTTGATTCTTTTGCATACATACGTGTAGACGGAAAATTATACGCTGTGCGTTTGTTACCCACTATACTTTTTTGTATCGCATTCAAAGTAACAAGTAGATAAAAGCACAATATTAGGTAAAACGACAAGTAACGCAGAGAAAGGTTTAAAAATAACCTTGGTACTTGAATATTTAATTACAAGTCATCGAAATGACTCTTGAGGTTTTTATGAAATTATAATCGAAATGTCACGAGATTATTTGAGATTATTTGAAAATATAATTTGAATTATCTATTAACATGCATTTTGTACGATTCAATGGAAATAACAAAATAATAAAATAATTTTTATAACATTTTCGATAAGTATGCGCAGTGTATGACAAGTTAGTACTTAGAACATTTTAGTGCCATTGAAAAACTGCTGACTCGTACTTTTTAGCTTTAAGAACCTGCAGAATATAGGTTACGGAAAAACTCAAAGGAGGCTGTACGATAGTGCACATACTTCATATAATATGTAAGGTCCACATTAATCAACAAAAATAAATGGATAAACATTTAGGACTGGAGAATAGTAGCAATATATGAAAAACCAGAAATATGAAAAATTGTAGTTCATATAACCAATGATATGATGCTTTAAAATAATTTTTAATAAGTAGCTAATAATTGCAATAAGCTTCATGACAAGAATGCACATTGCAAATTCTATGATTTGTCAAGATATTCAGTTAAGTACAATTACAATATTCACAGAACTTATGATGCTGTAACCTACCATACTATCACAGAACTGATTCTCAGCTTATTTTATAGAGCAAATTATGGTAAAAGCCCATTACAGTTTTTACTTCAAAATAGGTACTTCAAGCATTTTTCACACTCACCCATTTCGCGTATTGTCATAACCTAACAGCATTTAAGTTCCTTTAACTCATTTGAGATTATTTCAAGTCATCCTGTATTTGTGAGGTTTTCAAGAAACGAAACACACGACGCGGAGATGCAGTTGGAAAAAATTCAATTAGAGGATTCTAAAATCTTCGTGTAACTGCCGTTACCATGTAAGCCGGGCAAGGAAAAAGATGCCGATTTGCTCATTATGCATGGTCTTCAAACTTTTCCCAGCAGTGGTTTTCCAACTTTGTCCACTTATGGAACAATTAGAACTATAAGCTTTTGCTGGGAACCTCATCTCACCTTAAAAATATACATCTTAAATAATATTTAAAAATAGATTATTAAATTACAGGTACTTTATGTAAAGGCAAGTAAAGAAAAGTATTGTATTACTTTTAAAAATATTTTAGCAAGTCATTAATGTAATTTACTCATTAATAGCATTAAATCCTGCTCCAAGTGCCACATGCCTTGCATTATATTTCGTGATAAGTTTGTACTTGCATATTGTTTTGCACAAATCTAACTCTCAATATTGTATGTACATATTATATGATGTTATTTCATATTCTGCATTTAATTTGTTTCTGTTGCCATATAGGTTGAGAATGATTTTTAAATAAACATGTTGTTGAAGGGCATTAAAATGTGTATAGCTGCATGAGAAAATTCTGGGTGTTTCGCATGAAACTATACCTAAAAATTAAAAACTACTCTTGTTTAAATTTAGATTTTAACGTCGAAGGTTTTGATATGTGGATAAGGTTCTATATTTACTTCATTGGCAAGCCTTCTGATTTATCGCAGCATTCGAAAGAATAAATTTATTCAATCACACTTAGTTTTTAATACTGAGAAATATTCTCTTATACACTCATGTCCATGAATTAAGGATAATTCAGAGTCACGCGGAAATCGAACTCTAAAATAAATATATCCCCTGTAAAATCACTACACACATCTTCAAGAATCATATGCAAATTTCAGGAAGTAACCAGATGACATCGATGGTACGTCACAATGACGAGAGTGTAAGAGAGTGATATATAAGGAATACAGGCAAAGAAGTAAAATTGTTCGCAGGCGCTTTATAAGCATTTCAGTGCTAACCGAATAATAATGACACAAAGGACGCATTTGGATGATTTTTTACGTGGTAGAATTATCGGCCGTCTAGAATGCGGGCGTACCCAACTGGAAGTATCAGACGAACTTGGAATTGCCCAGAGTGTTACAAACTGATTCAAAATATTTTATTCATCTTTTTGTAAAAAATTTAATTTTTATGGTCAATTTCTTTGTTCTATGATGCAGTTTAGTAGGCATGTATGACAGCTAAATTCCAGTTTACGTGCTAATTAGGTATCTCTCAGAATAAAACATGTTAAAAAATACTAGTGAGTAATTTGTCAGAAAACTATGCTTTGTCAAGACGCAAGAGAAACACGCCGACGTGGAAAATAAAACAGGCAAATCGACGACCTTGTATTCGTGGTAGATTTTGTAAAATCCTAATGCGTTCAAAATTATACTAACTTAACCCTTCATTTTTAGTTAATATTTCTGCCGATAGATGGCACTATCGGCTCTTCCACTGGTCGCTTGTGGGTATAAATATGATCAACATTCGCTTTCTCGCTTTTGCAGAATTTTTTGCCCCTTATGAAGGAGGACTCGTTTTGCCCTCGAAATCGATTGGGATTTTACAAAATCTACGCCGAATACAAGGTTGTCCATTTGCCTCTTTTATTTACTATGTTTTGTATTTACTTTTATGGGGAATAAAATATTTTCTTTCTGTATATAATGTTTACTGAATTAGAGTACTGTAAATAAAATCTAAACTCCTGTAATGTGCATTGCAGTAAATACGTGTTTTCCTTTTCGGCAAAAAGCAGTTCAATTTTTCAGTTGACTGGATGAGTACAGTACCCGTTGCTACGACTCCATTGCATTCTTACAATAAATTTCACTTGTATAAAAGACAACACAGCGTTATTAAAGTTTCAAAGCACTTCCCAGTCCGTGATCCTTAATGAGGATCACTATCCGATCCCTTCGCAAACCCTATGATCTTGCTCACGTACGTGAGGTTCTTTTGCAATGACGGACAGTTATTTCATGCCACAGCGGGATACACGTAATATCGCGCTAAGATCTCCTTCGTTCGAAAAGTGAGAAATGAAATAAGAAGTTATTTTTTGGGCGCGTGTGTTTTCTTTAACACTCTCTGAGGCAGAAACGTGACTCTTGTCCGAAATCATATTTAGCCAGTGACACGGTGGGGCCGCTAGAGAGAATATTTATTTTTCAAGCGCTTAGAAGACTTCCCATCGAAAAATGCGCATCCAACGATATTTGGCTCAGTAATGCTAAAGGAACATCTTGAGTTTTAGTATTACTTTCCTATGGATATTCACCCCTTCCCGTCCTTTAAATGAAAACTCCAAGATTTGAAGGATTTGGAGATTTTCGTGTCAAAATGTTTTATTTCAAAGGCATTAGTAGTGAAAAATCAGATAGCTATAGTGAAGATCTATAGCAGGGAAGAAGAGAAGGGAAGAAAGAAAATCTCTTTCCTTCCGGTTGTTCAAATGTCATTTAAACATTTAAAAGGTTCCAAAAATTAAACCGTTAACATCGTAAAACATGTTTTTTTTAGTTTTGGTTCTACACTAAAAGAATATAAAAATTATTATCCTCCCAATTAAATCATATGAATCCAACTAAATACCAAAATTGAATTTCTTACGTAATAAGATATAGTATTTATTCGCATGTTCGTGTAAGATATAAATTATGAAAGAAAATTAATAACTTTAATTTGGCAGCAGTCCTTTTTAATTCCTCATTTCGCTACGTCCTGTTTATGTTCTAAAAGCAGAAGTTGTTCATAATATTTTTATGACAACTTTCTGGATTGCGTCTTTCCAAATTATTCCGTTTTATGCTTTCTTATGTAATCATGCTGCAATGCGGATGACGCTTAATCGATTAGATTAAAGAAACTTTTTACTATGTATCTTGCGCTTTGTTAGCGTACACCATTTTTCCTGCTTCGCTTGCTGCAGCCAACGTGTGCTTCGCATCGTTCGGCTTTGTCCGTTGTTTAAATATCTAAACAGCTATATCAAATTGTTGGGGGGGGGCATACCACATCCATAATGAGGATGTATGAATATCAAGGCTTCCTTATTACGAAATAAAACTATGTTGAAATCAGACATGTCTGTCTTCAACTCCATCATTATAATCCATCATTAAGACTACGTTTTAAAATCTCTCGGAGTAATTACGACGCAGATAACATCTCGTCTCTAACAGTTACCTCTCCAATCATCCTATCACAATGAGTTACACAGGGTAAATATTGCTTGTCGGAAAACCATTGCTCCACCGAAGTGTTTATAAAATAAAAATAATTTAACGACTAACTGACAGATTTAGTGTATCAATAATTCAAAAATCAGTTAAAATATAACAGCCAGCGCATTTTCTATCAGCGGGATATCTAGCAAAATGTTTCTTTAATCCGATCAGATGAGAGCCATTCGTCTTGGAAACTGATTACATACGAGAGCATTGATTAATTTGGGAAAGATGCAGTCCAAAAAGTTATAAACAGTTTCTATTTTTAGGACATAAAGGGGACGTAGCCAAATTAAAATGAGGAAATAAAATTACTATTGCCAAATTAACGTTATTAGGTTTCTTTCATATTTTATATTTTACATACATATCGTATCTAAAATAAACAGTTTTAAAGATTTTTGCTATGGGAACCAAATTTTGCCGAAATATAGCCCCAACTCTTTTTTTTATTCATTTCAAATAAAAATAATACATACTACTGCCTCTGTTTAAAAACGTCCTTATAGTTTAATATAAAATTACAAAATATAGTAAAATATTTAGATAACAATAATCTACATTGCTTCAAAGTTTCGTTATTATGGATTTTAATTTCATGCAGAGGCATTTATACAGGAAATCAAAATTACATGGGTAAGAATGTTACATACTTATTTTACGGACGTCTTTCAGAATGCAAAGGTATATCCGCAATTTATGCGTATACATTAAAAGTCCTATTATCCGGTACTATAAAGACTTTAGCGAAAACGGATATTTAAAATGTACCAGATTGTCGAACTAGTATTACATATTATAGCATTAAAGGAGCCATTAGTCTCGAAACTTATTTTTTGTCCGTGTCTGCGAATCACGTTTCAAATTATTGCCATCAGATATTATACCAATGAATTCCTTAAAAAATTAAATTATGAAGAATAGTACGTATGTATGTATTTTCCTATATATGGAAAAACAAAGGCATCTACAGCCGCATAATTCGTAATAAACGTATTCGTCCACCCGAACCTCGACGCACGAATTCCTATATAACAAATTCAAGGACTGAAAGCGAGAAATAACAACACTGTTCGAAGTAAAATGCATTTATCTTCAGCATGCCAGACTGCCACCATTCGGCCAAATGTAAGATACTTATCTTTCAACTGTAATCCACATATTAGGTCATTTGAAAGCAATGTGTTGCCACTGCTTTAAATAAAATACTTATTTTCTTCGCTCACCAGTTTGTTGCCAGTAAGTAAAGTGAAAGATATTTAAATTTCGAATTTAATCTTTGAGTTTACGAAGTGAAACAAACGAAGTGATTGAAAAGTTATAAAATCCTTTTGAGGGAAAGCATCCTGGATGAGTTGTGGGGGGGGTCCGATGGTCTCCCACCCTCTCCCCGGACACCAAACCACACGTGAGGACTTTCCGCTTGCCATAGCCATATATTTAGAGTGCCCTCATGCCCATTTCGATTAATTGACTTATAATATTTCTAATAATTGACTTATTATTTGATACTATTTGATACTTGCCTTCAACAGCTAATAGACAGATCTGGGCCTTTTAATCAAATGCTCCACAAATCATTCCTTGTGTCTTTTCTAAGATCATATCAATAATTTATAGAACCTTCCGCTACATATAAATTACATTTTTCTCTTCACTAAATATGACGTTTAACCATTTATCACTATGTAACATGCAACTGAGAGCCCAATTCATTCTCTTTCTTTAACGTTGTAATTTTAGACGGCATTTGGCAGTCATTTTTTTTCAGACTTTCTCACTCTTCGTAATGCTTCAATAAAGTTAGGGTGCTACTTAGCTGTCAGCATGCTTCTCGATTTTGTATGTCAGATGATTCTAAGCATACAGCCAGATTGTCACTCATTACAGCTGTTACGCCTACTCTTGTACACGGAATATTTGTATTCTAAAGTTCATCTATTTCAGGGATTCTAAACTCTTTTCTTATATCAACATTTTTAAAAGAATAGTTTTTTTCATCAACCTCTTCACAATTTTCTCTATAATATACAGCACACAACGAAATCATAATATAAATAATCGCACGTAAACATCTTAAATTTAACAGTAAGACTGTTAGACTATGAATAAAAGTTTTGAAAAACATGCTTATTAAATTTATGTTTTATTATTTTTTGCATTATTATTATTATTTTTAATTTTGCAAATATAGACCAGCTTTCAGAAGTAAACTCACAGGTTCTAACGGCGCAGTAGTTCGATTTTAATTAATATGACAGATGCATCTGATGCATTAATGTAAGTTTTTTGACATTTTTAACAAAAT
Source organism: Stegodyphus mimosarum (assembly GCA_000611955.2). Classification (NCBI taxonomy): domain Eukaryota; kingdom Metazoa; phylum Arthropoda; class Arachnida; order Araneae; family Eresidae; genus Stegodyphus; species Stegodyphus mimosarum. The sequence continues at coordinate 99,083 of KK118382.1, read as the reverse complement.
TGCTTAATTTAATTCTAAATCAAATCTTTCAAACACAATTAATTCGTTTTGCGTTCTTCGTATCTTTTCGGTTGGGTCTTTTTACGTTCTTGCGTTTTATTCTTTTACATTGCATATAAAGAGTATAAAATTACATATTAAAAATATATTATTGATTTAAAAAGATATTAAATAATTTAAGTATATTCTTATATTTATTTTATATGATTTTTTCCTTACCACATTGCGCAGCTTTATAACTTATACTTTACACATAAATATTTATAGATTTTAATAGTAAATTTTTTGTAAATGATAGGATCTTGATTATGCCGATCAATCGCAGGTGAATATTTGGCTATCGACCTCCTATCAATCATTTGATCATCATTGATCCCGTTTAAACCCCGTCATATTGTGATGCCAAAGCTTCAAAGTTTTATGTGTTCTCTTTTTTTTCCTCAATTAAATTCTACGCCTTTTCTTTCAAGTATTTTGGCATATCATATAACATGAACTGGAGAAAGGTACACAGTTTCCAACCTCTCGCCGGATTACGTGTCGTCAGAAATTACAGATGAAAATAAATGTGAACAACAATTTATTTCAATGTTATTATACCATGAGCTTTTGTACTCTGCACTACTGTAAACGTTATCTCCAAAATGCATTTGTTAATGAGGGCTTCGCTCAAACATACATTCTCACTGTAGTTACTTGACAAAGAAAACTTCGATTTCTTTGTTCTGTGCCTCCTGTAGATACTTCGCTACATAATTTGTTATCAGGTCATCCACGCTTCTTCATCTAAAAGTCGATTGCGTTCTTTATTTAGAACAGTTTTTTGCTGAAAGAACATAAATGATATTTTGCGCAGCTGTTAGCTGCTATTCTAAAGGTAATAACTGTACGCTATATTGTAGATGATACCCTTTTTTCGGGAGCTTTCGTCATTGTCAGTGATCTTTCGATCTGACAATGATGGTAATACATTTCAGACTGTTACAAATAAAGATCAGGAAATGAGAGCTTGTTATTTCCAGTCGGTGATGTGAAAGATCTATTTATTTGAAATACTACAAAATGGCGTCCTTCATCAACATAACATGAACGAACTCATTTTAAATATCACTTTTACTCATTTTTATCAAACACACTTTTTCGCCAGTATTATCTATCAAAAATGAGATAAATACAATATGCTTCGAATACCCTATCACAGCGTTTCTTAAACTGTGAGTCGTGATCCCAAACGGGGTTGTGAAAATTTAATTCAGAAACAGGAATTTAAAGAAATATAAACTGCAGTCCCTTCATTGTCTTTTAATTTAATATATTGCATTTTCTGCACAGCGCAATTATAAAATCGTAATGCTGGCAAAGATGAGTTCGAAGTTACTGAAAAAAGGAATATGGCAAATTAAAAGAACCAGATAAATGAAAACTGGATTGATGAATATATTGAAAAATACCATTGTGGTTGCATTATGATTTCAGCGTATATGACTTCAATCCATACTAGCGATTGCATTAGGATTTCAGCATCTAAGTTATATTTCAGAATCAAAGTATACCGCAAGCCCACAGTACTTGTAATGTCTTTCATCATACAGGCGAGCCGAGAGTAAGTCGCGGCTGCTGCGAAAGTGTAGTAATAACGCTTTATCAATATAGTTCAGGTGTTCTGTTTCATCACAATGAATGTCATAAGAAAATACAATATTGTATTTTACTGCTTTACTGGACTTAGGTTAGTATTTATTTGAACAATGATTACATAAGATGTTATTTTAATTATATTTTAAGATAAAACACTTTTTACATAGAGATAAATGGTTGAACTCAACAAAAGTAATGACGAAGATGACAATGCTACAAAGTCTCTTCAAATAGTCTGTAATACTTAGGAGGAGAACAACTAAGAAGAGAAAAAGAAAATATGATGAGAAATTTCTCAAAGTTCGCTTAAATTTCAACAACTGTGATGGTAACAAACAATAGCTTTGTTTAATTTGCGATAACATTTTGGACATGGAGAGAATGAAACCATCAAAATTAGATTGATATCTTGAAGCCAAGCATCTTTTATACATCAAGAAACCAAAACAGTGTTTCAAATGACTACTAAAATCTTCAAATAAAAAAAAACAACACTTTGAGAAATTTATAAATGTCAGCGAAAAATATTTATTCCCTTCATACGAATCTTTATTTCTGATTGCTAAAAAATAAAAAGCCATACGTCATTGGAGAAGATTTTGCGTTACCTGCTGCTATTAAAAATGATAGAAGTTTTTCTCTGAAGTAAACATGGTGATGAAATTTGAAAAATTTCTTTGTTAATAGGCACTGTTGCCAAAAAGGCTTCTGAAATTAATAACAACCAACGCCAGTAACTTTATTTAAGAAACGCCAACAACTAAAAGTTATTATTTAGTTGAATTAAACAACTGATATTTCAAAAACATCTATTGGAAATATTGCCAGATACACTTATAATCTATTTTTTCTCGACTTTCCGTATGCCCTCGTTGTGTAATTGAAAGCATGCTCGACGCGCATTTGAGAAATCCAGGATTCGAATCCCTGCGAGAACACTGCATGTTTATCACATCTTCTGCTTCAAAATAACCTAATGGCTCGCGTCCGAACTAAAAAGTGATGGACGATAATTCGTCACCAAGCACATACAGAGCACATACAGATGATGATATATGGAGCACATACAGATGATGCAAAATCGGTACTCTGGCGGAAATATTGGTTTTAAATCATTTATTAAAGCTGCTGGCATTGAACATGCAACGTTTGCTCCCTGCTGATCTACCCAAAGGCCCTTGTAGCAGCAAAAATTAACAACGGAATGAAACGATGTGTTTCAGGGTGTTGTCAAAATTGTAAATTTTGTTAAAAGTCGTGCCTTAACAGGTGCTTGTTTGTAAGTTCTGTAAAGATACTTCGAATATAAAATTTTGTTAATAGATGCAGAAGTAAGATGGGTGTCAAGAGAGAGAAGTTTAAGATTAAAGACGAAATTCTTATATTTTTAACCTAATAAAAGTCTTTAATTAGAAAGATATCTTGAAGCCAAGCATCTTTTATACGTCAATAAACCAAAACAGTGTTTCAAATGTCTACTAAAATCTTCAAATAAAGAAAAACAACATTTTGAGAAATTTATAAATGTTAGCGAAAAATATTTATTCCCTTCATACGAAGTCTGACGCCCTTCTTCATAAATTTATGGATATTCTATTTTTCACATATTTTTGAGATATTAAACGATCTCAATTTGTCAGAATTTTGATTTAAAAAGTTATCTTGCATTTGAAAACCATCTTTGATTGATATTAGTAAGAGTAATCATGCTGCATAAAGCCCAAGAGGAATTCGATGAGTTATTGAGTGAATCCTTGATTGAATAAAAAATTGGAACTGAATTTCACAGTTTTTGACGTGGCATTAAATGTTCTTCTGGCGCTCATCACATCGTACGTACATAAAACGACTTTTAACACTTATTAGACCCAAATATCGTTCAATTCCGAAACGACATACTATCGCAGCGAGATTTAATTGGGTTTTCCAGCAAAAATATGCACATCTGTCTTAATAAAACGTGATATTCTTTCATTAATTTGTTTATACCTGAAACAATTAATTTTCATATGCATAATGTTTACCAAAGAAATAAATTATTTATGGAAAAATATTTAGTTTTACATTTTTCAAGGAGAAAAAAATCTCGATGATAAAAGAGGATCATAAATGAAAAAAGTTTAAGAAGCTATGTCCTTTCATATATAGTGATCGTCTTGTTCACAGCATTCTGTATCTGTAACTGCAAATAAATCGGCCCCAAAATGTTTACAGGCACTATTCAAAAGATGTGGAAAATCACACATATCACTAAAAATGTAAAAGTCTTCCCCTGGAAGATGTTCACAGGAAAGTGCCTATTAAATAAATAATGCAAGCTACAAAACATATTTTAAGACTTTATGATAAATTTACAAGCATAACGGATAAAATCAAGGATATAAATATCACTTCAAGAGTTGAAAGCAAAATAAAAGCAGTCCGCTTTTCATACGCCTATAGATTGCGACGTACTATGCATGATTCGCATTATCTGATGTCAGTTCCGCGAACGAAAAAATTTGCTCATTGTATTCATCATCTTATCTTACGCTTAAAAGTAAAATTCTATGCATCATGTTTTCAAACCCCTGATAACAAAAAATCCCTTGTAATTCATCGCGAAATTAGAGTCTCTCAAAGTTACAAGACTTACAAGATAAGTTCTTGGAATGACTCTATAGTCAGAAATCACGCAGACTGAAGTTCGGGGAAGATTATGGTAAACAACAGGTAAAGAATAAATAATGACATGCTTGTGAGATTTATTTTAATTAACAATTATTTCCTATACCAAAATACAGGGTGTTTATAAAGTCTCGGACCCATTTTGATGTTTAATAACTCATAAAATAATAAAGGTAGATTAAAATTAATAACATAAATGCTTAGATAGACTCAAAAAGTTTCATGACCCTTGTCAATGAACTTCCACGTGTGCCTCCTTCGTCGAACAGAGAATATCAAGTCGATATTCAGTTTCACGCCAGGTACCGGCAAGCATGTCGGCATCCACAGAGGCTATTGCGGTTGTAATTCTGGCTTTTAGGTCATCCATGTTCGACACTCTCCTCCTGTAAACGCTGTCCTTTACAAATCTCCAAAGAATAGTCCCCCTTCGGCCAATCTAAAGAATTCGAAGCATTTGGTAAAGACAAGCATGCCTATGTGCTGGGTAACCATCATGCTGACACCATAGTTTTCTCTAAGTCTGAAATGCGAATCTAACATCTGTGGAGATTCTTCTGTCAAAAGATTAACATAATTACTGAAATCCAGTACTCCATCTATGAATGAAGAACCTAGAAGATGACGGTTAATTATTCCACCATTTCCATAGATGTTGATGTTCCATTTGATGAAGCTAATGGGGATTATTGGTGTCCGTCGATAACATCGCGACAAAAACATCGCGGACGAAAACGTCGCGGGGAAAACAACGCAAGGCAAAAACGTCGGAGTACAAAACATCGTGGGAGAAAATAAAGTCAAGAGAAAACATCGCAGTTCTAAAACATCGTTCTAAAACAACTTAGAGAACAACATATGAGAGATAATTACGGTGAAAGTTTTAAGTGATTCACTCTGTATATTATTTTTTTTATAAAATCTGTTCTAACATTGTACGAACATAAATTAACAGTATCATTGTTATATCAGATAAGGAAACAGTTATTTTAATTTTTATAATTATTTAATTGAGAGAGAGAGAGATTTTTGCTTTTTTTAATCTAAATTTAACCTTAAATTAGCCAAGTTTCAAGTAGGTTAATTATGTTTTTAAGCAAGTCTTCACCTCCATCCAGACGAAAGCTTATTTAAAACAATTATTATTATTCTGTGAGTAAACGATCTTATTTGACTCATAAAGAAGAGGTTTTACATTTTTTTCATGGATAAAATTTTTTTATTTTTGGTCGGTTTTTTAATTTAATTTTAAGAAATTATTCCCACTTGTATAATTCCATTTGTTTTTGTATTTTATAATTATTCCATAACAATGTTAAAATGTTTTTACAAAAAATTGTAATTAATTTTGGTACTTAATTCGTAATCAGTCTTATTGTTGGAATTTCATGTAAAACATTTGCTTGCTTTCATATATATATATATATATAATAAAATCTTGTGTGTATAATAAATGTAGAAGGGCTATTTTATAAAATTTAAATAAATGCATATATAATGCATTTATTTTAATTACTTCCGAGGTGCTAAAGTACAAGTTAAATTTTCAGAGTATAAAAGTGTATGAAATTTTCAGAGTATAAAAGTACATGAAATTATATTCAGTAGTAGAAAAGTTAAGTAATAAAAATAATAAATTAAAAAAATTAAATGAATAAAATTAAGTAGATAAAAGTATATTTGGTATTAATATAAAAGCATGTTTAATATGCATACAATTATATTTAAATTTAAATTCAATTAAATTTTTTTCAAGTATTTTTTTCATTTCATTATTGTTAAAAACATAATTGATCTCTGTATACTACCAAAAACAGGGTGCTGTGTTACTATGGTCCCACCAGAGTACATAAGCCTCATTAATTAATTCTTATTTCAATGAACATTTTGCGAATGAATACGTAAGTACGTTTATGACACAGGAGAAGAAAATCAGAACAGCGATCTGGAGGTAAAATAGCTAATGACTTAGACCCCGATTCAGACTCCGATAAATGGGTTGGCTGCATGGGAAGTTTCACGGAATTTTCCATATGTGTCATGAATATGAACCAGTTTCCTTTAAAATGTCTTCGCATACCTGTCATTAGACAAATAGATCTCATGGACTTTGCCGTAAACTCAAACAATCTCAAATCTGAGTAGTAAAATGTGTGACAAAATATGTTTTGAATAATGAATGAAGTTATTAATGCTAGTTAATTTCGAATAAGTATGTTTCGTTATTTTCCTTTCACAGTTCAAAAATAATATAATACACTGAAGAGCCAAAACATTATGATCACCTACTCAATAAAGCGTCGAGCAAACTTTGGCCTCCAAAACAGTTGCAACTCGTCTTGGCGTGGATGCTACAAGTTCTTGGTAGATGACTGGAGACAGGTCGTATTGAAAATGCCTAAGTACAGTGGGAATATTCGACGTGGTAGTGTCTGAGCTCTTATCTGCCGCGTCATGACGTTCCAATTGTGCTTTATGGGGTTAAGATCCGGCAAATTAGGTGACCAGGATATTAACTGGAATTCATCCTTATGCTCCTCGAACAACTCCAACACAATTCGAGCCTTATGACAGGGGGCGTTGCCCTGCTGGAAGATTCCATTTTCAGTTGGGAAGACAGACGCCATGTAAGGATGCAACTGATCCTCAGTTATGTTCAGATAGTCCGCAGCTTTCAAGGTCTATTCTGCCACAATTAAGGGTCCCACAGCCGCCCATGAGAACGTCCCCAAAGCATAATATCGCCACCGCCACCCTGTGTATAACCTGCTGTACAGAGGGGAGCAACTGTTGGCCTAAAAGACGGCGTACCCTGAAATGCCCATCGATATGATAAATAAGAAATCGCGATTATATTGTAAGTTATGCATAGTTAATGGTGTTATGTATATATGCTATGTTTTATAATTCTATGAGAATGCCACTCTCTATTACGAACGCTGTTATAACAAGTGTAAAACGAATAGCTATGCAAGATCTTGTACTTAAAATGTATAAGCTCCCGAGGCGGCTCTATTGCTGTTCCTGGGAGCTATTGCTGTGGATTGCAGAGAGCGTGGGACATGCACCTGCTCACTCATGTTAGACATCATGTGTTCCCGCCCTCCGTCACCAATCACCAACACCAGTGTCCATGTTCCCGGGACTACTGTAGGCGTAGTTCACAGTGATGCTTGGCCAACAGAGGCACACGAGTAAGTCGTCTGCTGGACAGTCCTATGTCTAACAGTGTCCTCTGAAATCTGTGTTGCGAAACACTTGCACTTGGACCTGTATTATATTGGGGTGTCAGGTTAGCCTATGTCTGGGGCAGACTTAGCTGTACCACGTAGGACAGTCTCCGACGTCCATTTTCCTTGATGAAACGTGATCATCCAACAACTTGGCGTCTAGTGCTGGTTTCACAGTCATTTATCGACTTTGCATAAATATTAATAACGGCAGATTTTGAACAACCTGCCCATTGTTCAGATTCGGAGATAATTGTTCCAAGTCTCCATTACAGTCTGCCGTCTATCAAATTCGGTTGGATCAGCAGCATTTTCCATCACTCGCAAAACTAAATGCAAGAATGATTACTTACCTTCTCTAGCAGCATTTAAGTGCCATTCCCGCTTAATCATGTACCCTTCACGTCATTCAGACGAATTTATTGAAAAATGTGGAGATGGTCTTAATGTTTTGGCTCGTCAGTATAGATTCTGTGTACTTTATAAAAAGTTCAATAAAATTTTATATAATTTCGTTTTTTATGTAGGATATCCTCAAAAAGAAACAATGAAGAAAATTCCTACCAATACACTGAAGAGCAAGTCGCTGCATCTAAAAGTTCTTTAATTTAATGAAAATGATTTGATTAAAATATAACTTTCAAAACTGAAAAACTGAATACGTTTTTTAAATATATTCAGTCTTGAAAAAAGCCTATTTACAATTTTTATGCTTTAAAGACTACTAAGATTAGACACAGCTGTTTCTGTAATTTTTATGAAAAATGCATTAAAAAGCATTTGAATCACAGTTAAATTATAAGTAATATAATGCTATCTTTTTTGTAGATCCAAGTTATAATGCGTTATTTGCAATCTTATTTTATTCTTGGTGTGTTATAAACAAAATGGTGTTATCATATTCAATATATTTTAAGAACACAGAAACGGAATTCAATTATTGGAAATGGTTGAGAATGGTTTCAATATCGATTTATCATAGAGAATATCATTTCCGAATAAATCATTTAGCTAATATCGAAAATTTGGTAGGCATTGAGTCCCGAAATTGGATAATATGTATTTTGCAAAGTATGTCAATTTAATCAAAATGTCGCACTTCTGAGCTATCATTTCTTTGAGTCAAATATCTTAGAAAATCTATGGATTATTATTGTCTAGACATGACGATAAAAGTTTAAGATTATTTATATAAAATTCCTCTAGACAGAAGTAGTAGTAACACGAGTAGAAATTCGGTTATAATGGTAGATTTCTGAAATAGAGAAGCTTCAAAATGTTAAGAGTAAATAAATTGCTATTAATGTAATGGGAGACCTATATAAGCGAAAGATGAAAAGGCATTATGAAGAGAAAAGAAAAGAAAGACTGTAAAACGGAATACGAATCGAAGGAATGAGAAATAGAAAAATAACACTAAGCAGATGAAAAATGAAAGAAAACGCCTGGAAGGCTGAGTGTGAATACGGTAGTTAAAATTAGTTATTAATTTCAACTAAGATGCGCAGAAGTGTATTTAAAGATTGAATGCAAGTGCTATTATAATTATGAAAATGAAAAATATAGAAATGTATTGTATAAAAATAAATTGTCTTTTAATCTGGGATCTATCTTAAGATTTTAGGGCCGATAAACTATGTATTGTATGTATGTATTTAAAGAATGGTAATATGGTAGAGGAATGCAAGTGCTATAATAATTATGAAGGGAAAAATGAAGAAATATATCGTATAAAATATAATTTTGGTTTTACCTGAGATCGATCTTAAGATTTACGAACCGATATACTATATACAGCTCCTAAAAAGAGTGAGAAAAAGTGATTGGATTTCTTAAAATTTATAATGTAAATAATGCAAATACGTTAAATATTCTTATTTATTCATTTTGATCTAATTTTGTAAAAAATAGTTTTGCAGCACGTAATAAGAAGCAGAAGTAGAGTTAATCAACTTGAGACGACTTGAGGACTAAAGCTGACACTGAAACTGAGTCTTGCAAAACTTTAATTTAAGGGGTTTAATTAATTTAATTTAAAACTTGTGCAAATTAATATTTACCTAATTAGGAAAACTAAAATTAATATTTTATTGTCAATTTAACTTCTTTCCAAACACCATTCAGAAATATAGTTAGCATCAAGAATGGAGAAAAAATTAGGCAAAGCTACAAATTATTGAAAAAGATCGAAAAAAATATCAACTCTTGCTAGACTTATATCTGCAACGCGCTTTAAAGAATGTGAACTGATTACATAAGTGTTTTTTAGAGGGGTAGAGAGTGTTTTGGATTCCTTCGATAAAAGCTTAATTATTCTGAATACTGTAGAGTCATTAGGAGTTTTGAAGCAGGAGACATGAAAAATGAGCAACACTATCGCCGGGACTCGAATCTGGACTTCTCGAATACGCGCCGAGTGTGCTACCGTTATACCATGAAGGCATGCAAAAAGGAGGAAGAAAATACCTTATATACTTTAACCCCCTTTTAAACGGTGGCTGGGGATTAGGGGACGCAATCCCGGTGGTGAAGAATCATTATCCGCCACCTTTTTGTTCTGGCGCCACTGTAGAGTAATTAGGTTATTTTGAAGCTGGAACTTCTGCATGAAAATTAAGCAATGCCCTCACCGAGACTCGAACCTGGACCTCTCGAATACGCACCGAGTGTGCTGCCATTACACCACGAAGGCATGCAGAAAGGAGGGAGAAAATACCTTATAATACAACTGTGCAACTGAATTCGATTACTTCATGCAGAGTGTGAAGACTGTACTTATATATAGAATATACTCTTTGCTATTATAATACATAAATTATTGCATTTTCTGAAGTTTTTGTATCAAATTTGAGAACTACTCAGAGCAAAACTAAAATAGATGCTTCACAATCACATTGAATGATAAATAATATTAAAACACCTCTTGAACAAAGTTATTAAAATTTTCTAAAAATAAGTATGATAATTAAATAGTTTCGTCGTTTAAATAGATGTGATCCCAAAACATTTGGCCTAGAGGTTATCACTGATTGAGATTTATGACTAGTTTGGCTGACTTTCATCTAATGATCAAGTGTCAACTAGCACATAAAGACGTGTGAATTTTAAAGGTTTTTGAGGTATTTTAATAACGTTGCAAATAAAAAAAAAGTTTCCTATAAAAATGGAAGTAAAACGAATAGGAATTCAAAAATATTTAACTAGTTAAACTTAAAGGAAAAAGATTTTACATAAAAGCAAATAGTAACTTAATTATTTTTAATGGTAATATGCTCTAAATCACCAAACTGTGTTTGTTCCTCTGTTATTTGTTTTCTGTGACTTACTGAATTACTTTTTACTCCCATGCAGAATTTTTATTGTGTAACTTCCATTTGCTTAAAAAAGTAGTTTTACGATTCTAGTGCAGACTGAGTTCTAAAGGAATAATTTTTACCGATTTAGCTTTCATATAAATTTCTCTCTAAAAATCTAATAAGCATTCGCAGTTAAAATGATAATGGTTTAATAGAAAGCATCACTTGTTGATAAAGTAATCGTTTCCAAATGCATTAGACAGTTTCTAGTACATGCTGTCATGAAGAAAGAAGATAAAAATTTTAAGCCATCTCTAACGCTCATCTTACCTTTCATGCTTCAATGGACGAGATCACTGATCAAACATTAGTTTCGGAGCCTAGTTTCGAATGGGTGGACATTTTACTTTGATGGTGAGATGGGAGTGACTTCCTGTCTTTCCTTCCTGCAACACCGATTTCTAAATTCCGCACTTAAAGTCGACGCTTGATAAATTTCGCAAAATGCATTTCCGTAATGGATCGCCTTCGGTTTCGGCAACGCTCTTTCAAAATGGCTTCTGAAGCGTGCTTAAAACGGCGATATATGAGGGACTGGGGGGTTAAATTTGTCTCAAGGTAGTTCCACTGGAAAGAAAGAAATGTAATACAAAATTGATTTTTAACATTACTTCACATATTAATTAATCAAATAAGTGTATTGCGATAAATATTAAATTTTATATCTTAGGAATAAGAGTAAAAGACAGCGAATTTTTCTAACCAGCCGCAAGGAAACCTCTTCTATTGTACAGTCATTAGAGGTTTTCCATATACTTGAATATATATTCCTAAAAATTACCTGTTCATATTTTGTGTTGCCATCTGTAGACATGCGTAGTCCGTTGATTGTGGTCTTTTATCTATCAGCCAAAATTAATTAAATAATCGAAAATCGTACCGGTTATTTAAAATTAAAACGTATACACATGATTTAATATTTCAAGAAAATAAAACTAAGCAATTTAAACCTATACTCTCAAATGAAAGTTGAGAATTTCGTAATGTGATGGTATGTAATTTCGAATAGCTGTCACCGTAGTTTTAAAAATTTGCAGTTTCATACAATGAAGCTTCCTCTATGTCAGTACAATACGACGAAGCTTCATTTATGCCAGTACATCATGTACCAAAAGAGATGATTTCTTGGCAAATCTAAAGAAAATATGTACTCCTTCTTCAGTTTCCCTTCAGGAAACGTTCTTGCTCTGCGTGCCATCTTCATCTTATTCCTCCACCTCAACATATTTCTTCTATTCTAGTACATGTTCGATTATATGTAATCGTCTTGGAACAGAACTATCTAGATTCATCAATACTTGCACCTCCCTTTCGCTACTAGTCAGATTCTCCGAACATGTTACTAAACCTAAGATGTCGGCTGCGGGCGCCAGACATATTTTAACATCAAGAGAATTTCCGCTTTCGACTCATGAATCCACGAACATGGTCGTAGAGCACAAACTACGCCAACAACAATATAAAGTTATATTTTTATATCTTTTTAATTAAAATTCGAAGTGAATACGGTGTTTTTAATACGCATTGCTTCTGGAACTCATGGGAACCCTTCTGGAACTACCTTCAAAGTTGCATTAAGTTTCAGGAATTCATGGACACTTATTTACTTACTTACTTACCATCAGCTGAGTTGCTTACCATTTGTTATATGATTATCAACATTTCTACTCAATTGGTAGAGCATTCTATTGTTGCTCGGCCTAGCCAAACATCTCTATAGAATATTAAAATTTGTAGCTGAATTTATAAAGTTACTCACAATGGCTGCATTAAAGGAGATTGTCTTTATATTCTGGATAATTCCTTTGGTTATATAAGGCTTATTACGTTGAGCGGCAGATGCAAAACACAAATGTTCATTTAAATATTCAAACTGTTTGCCCATTTCATATTTTTTCATCTCATAGGCTTAAATTTGGGATTTAAATGTAGACCTTTAAACGTGCCTTTGTTTTGATCTTACCGAGTGCAGGTTACGAGAGATTTTACTGTATTTCGGTGTCTCACTCGTTAATTTTCTGAGGTTGCATACTGTCCTACTGTGAAGTTTATTCTTACCCAGGGATAAATAGAAAAGGCTAGGTCATTCCTTTGTTCGACTCCTCGCCGACGCGAGCCTCATGGAGGGGGTTAACTGGTAGTAATCTGACGTCACTGTTATGCACCTGCTCTGATTTCGCGCGTTTAAAACTGTAGTTTCATTCAGTTTGCGAGACGATTTTCTGGAGGTTGCATATCTCAAATTAATTTTAATCATACATATTTGTTTTCTAATAATGCAAATATTTAAAATGTATGTATATATATAGTTTTGATCAGTTTTCCTTTTAAATTCTGCATTTAAAGTATCCTTTATGTAATATGGCTTCTTGTGCTGTAGCAACGTGCCGTAACACTTATAGGAATACGAAAGGAAGAGATATTGTATTTCATGCTTTCCCAAAGGACAATTTGATTTTGACGAAAGAATGGATACATAAATGTCGAAGACAAGATTTTATAAAAATTTATATACTTTATTTATATATTTTTTGTGAAAAACGCAAGAATTTGCAGCGAACATTTTCTGTGCAGTGATTATGAAGATGATATGAGAAATCGCTTGCTTGGATTGCCACAAAGGAAACTGTTGAAATGCAATGCTGTGCCGAAAGTAAATTTATCGTGTGATGTAAACGAAATAACACCAAGAAATCGGAGACATTTGAAAAGAAAACTAATGCAGAGTGCTTTTGAAAGACTACACGAGTTAAGTCCAAAGAAAATTTATTTTGAGGCCGAGAACGAAATTAAAGCTGACAATAATAAATCAAATGCGGATGATTTTGAAATAAAACTTACAAACGACAATGCCGTAAGTGACAATATCTCTGAATGCCCTAATTATAAAGATAAACAATGCATTGATAATTTGAAGATCAAAATTATATTCTTAGAAAATTGTAATAAAATATTGAAAAATAGAGAAAAGAAAAATTTTAGAATGTTTGCTCAGCGACAAAAAAGGTGGACGACATCTAGAAAGAAATTTGTATCGGAAATTCAAAAATTAAAATCCCAAACAGCAAAATTTAGGAAAAAACAGCACAGATCGGAGAATTTGGAAAAACGCCTACAGCATATTTTTACAAAGACGCAGATTAACGCATTGCTAGAAAAGAAGGAAAAAATCAGGTGGACTAGTGAAGATATTTCACGCTGTATTGTCATAAGAGCTCTGTCATCTAAAAGCTACGATTTTTGGAAAGAAAAAATGGGCATTCCTTTACCTAGCACTAGCACATTAAAGAGATGGTGCGCTAAATTTTCATGTAGCCCAGGAATTCAGAGTGATGTTCTTGCTGTAATGAAGGAAAGATGCGAATATTTGAATTCTGTAGAAAAAATATGCGTTCTCAGTTTCGACGAAATGCATATAGATTCTAAACTCTGTTACGACTCTAAACTGGACCAAATACTTGGTCCTTTTCAAAAAGTGCAGTTTGTTTTAATCAGAGGTCTCATTTCGCAGTGGAAACAACCAATATTTTTTGATTTTAATACTCCAATGAAGCAAGAACTTCTTTTTTCACTCATAAGACATATTCAGTCATCTGGAGTAGAAGTGAAAGCAATAGTGTCTGATTTAGGAGGATCTAGTACTTTGTGGAAAGAGTTACAGATTTCGATCAATAGTTCTGAGTTTCCAAATCCAGTATTGCAAACGAAAAAAATATGGGTTTTTGCAGATTTAGCGCACTGCCTCAAATTACTGAGAAACCACTTTTTAGATAAAGGATTTATTTTAGAAGATGGAACTGTTTTAAATGTTGATATTATTAAAGAGGTTTTAAATAGAGATTCAGGAGAAATTAAATTGTGTCACAAACTAAAACCAAATTATTTAATGGTCAAGGGAAACGAGAGACAGAAAGTCGCTCCAGCGAAAACATTATTTTCAAGAACTACCGCGAAAGGTATACTCCACCTCACAGGAAATCAAAAAGCATCTGACTTCTTTGAGTTAATCGACAGTTTTTTCGATATTATGAATAGTACCAAGCCATACCCTCCTTCAGATAAAATACTTAAAGCAGCATTTGGATTAAATGAACATCATGAAAAACAAATTCAAGTTTTGGAATTAATGAAGAAAGTCATTGGTGGATTAAGAGTTCAGGGAAAATCCAACATGCTGCCTTTCCAAAAAGGAATAATAATTTCAATAAATTCTCTTTTTGGCCTACACCAGGATCTAAAATCATCGTATGATGCTAAATATATTTTAACATCTAGATTAACTCAGGATGCACTTGAAAGTCTCTTTAGTCAGATTCGAGGGATTGGTAGGTTTAATGACCATCCATCACCTAGTGAAGTTATACGCCGCTTAAAGCAATTAATACTCGCTAATAAGCTGCCAAAATTATCTTCAAAAGTGTGCACGACTAAAGAAAGCAGAAATATTGATTCATATTTAACATCAGAACTACTTGAAATGGCTTTGAAAACTGAGGAGGAAGATGCTTTTCCATTAAATACTATTGATGATTTGGATTTGGATTTCATAGAGGAACCTTCTCCTATGGCTTGGGAATTAGAATTGAATTCCGCCAGACAATTTTCGACCGCCGAAAAAGAAGCATTAACATATGTTGCAGGTTATATTGCCTACCGTCTGCGAGACAAAAACCCGTCATGGGAACAATATCTAAAAATAGTGCTGATGAACCAATATTTAATTCAGAATGGATTAAATTATCGTCCTTAGGAGGTTTGACTACACCTTCCCATTCATGGATGAATACAGTTTACGAGTTCGAAAAAATATTTTGTGCAGTTCATGGTACAACTTACTACAAAGGGAAGCATGTAATTGGCTCTTTAATTAATAAACTGGAGAAACATTATCCTGAAGTTAACAGAGAAGCAATTCGTTTATTTTGCAGAGTGCGAACTTTTATTAGAATACGTTTCTTAAATAGAAATGCATATGTTTTTTCCCAAAGAAAAGCAACCCAAAAGGCAAAAAAGTGGATTGCTTCGAATGTGGCAGCCAATAAATAATATTTCAACAGCTTGTAGTTGAATTGCGACTGTACAAGTAAGCATATATAATATGTTTTGATTTGAAATATTTTTAGATGACATTTTAGAAGTTAATAGCATAAAGCATATTTCAAATAAGAACTAATTTTATTAAGTTATTTTTATTGTATCCTGTGTTATTATTAATTCGATTTTGTGCTAGCTTAGCATTCTAGACAAAATATAATAGTATAATATTAAAGTAATTGGCATAAGAAGACTTGTCTCATTAATCTCCACTTTTGAAAAATTAAATAATGTTTTAGGTACTGTGAGTAAAGTTGTTTTGTCTAAATTAAGATAACAATCTTACATGTATTTATTTAAATGTAATATGATGAAAGCCTAAGTTACAAAATTATTTAAAAAAATATCTATTATTATGTTGAATCGGAAGAAAAATATGCCAATGTAAAATTTACAATTAGGCTGAAACTCAAACTTAGATTAGCAGAAATTTTGCCATATATAACCATACATGTTTAAAACTATGCCAATTTAAGGTTGTTTTTGGTTAATTTTAAATAGTTGTTATTATAGTTATCTTAGAAGCAGTAGTAGAGTTCTCTTAGTTAACATGCAGATAAATAAATGATTAGAAATAAAGAGGCATGTAAAGAAAGAAAAAAAAAATCCCTGCAAATTAAAAAAAAAGGAACTTTAGGCTAAGAGTAGCGCATTTTGTCTGTTATTTTAAAATTGAGTAAGTACTATTAAATTTTTTAATGTTCAATGTAAAATGCATACTGCAGTAGCATTGTCTCTTCCAAATTATAGCTATCTTTCACACACAGCTTATTTTAAACGCTGGTTCTTCAAATTTAAAACGCTAATTTCTATGTTGTGAATTGCATCTCCGCGCTCAGTGTCATCCTGGCTACGTCATCACTCCTCACTGCTTGTTTCAGGGGGAAAAGGTCTATGAGCTAGCCCTTCTCTTTTAAGTCCTGATTCTTACCTGAACGATAAAATTGAAATAGGTTAACTTAATCTCCTTTATGGATTTCTGAAAAGTGCTTTAAAAATTTCATTTGTCTAAATTCTCTAACCGATCTCTTATCTAGTTAGGATAACAGTGCTTGGGCCTCTACAGTAAACTGCGACAATCAAAAGAATTAATTAACATGAAATCAATCTAAATATGTGCATAAAACAAATAATTAACTCATTATCCTCGAAATTTCTACTATAACATTTGTTTGTATTTTAATTTAAAAGACACTAATTTCAACTTATAGTCAGTAACAGTATTTTGGCTTCCGTAACTATTTGCAACAGTAGCAGATATTTTACTAACCTTAATTGCCCTTACTTTACATTACGTAATTGAAGAGCACTTAATTGCCTCTCATCCTATTCCATTCTCTGCTAAAATAATACGGTATTAATATAATCTTATTCGTGTCAATAATCTTAATAAAATAGTCTTACCCTTGGCTAATTCATAGCCGCTATAATTAATGCTCCACAGCTTAGAGAATCAACAACAGCGTATGAAGGTGTCGTTGTCCTCATTAAAATCCCAATTAATTAGAATTAAATGCGGATTATGCTAAAACTATAATAAAGACGTCTTATCAATAAAATTTTTGTCCTTTTCCAGTCATTTTCTGGGTTCATTTTTATCCTATAGAATCAAACGTTTTTTTGTTTTATATTTTACAGTGCGAGTTTCCGTTTCCTTAAATATAAATATAGACAACGGGCAGCCGTATAAAATGATAGGTTTTCAAAAATTCCGATCAGTGTTGGTTAAATTGATATTTAAAGTTTTAAAATCCCAAATCGTGAGTATTTGCATCATTTGAAACATTTTTATAGTTAAAAGTACATGTCTAGTATCGACGGTTGTGAAACTAAAAGGTCACATAATGATTTTTGAGAATGCAGCGTATACAGGTAGCTGATTTACCTGTCGACATAGTGACATTCTAATCAACCCTCTTGCTACTGAAGAACAATCTCTTTGAAAAACTTTTAATTGCATTTATAACATGCAAAACTTGCAATGTTTATACTGGACAAACTAAAAGTAATCTTAGCATTAGAATCAACAACCATAGATCGCACATTAAGAAGTATGTAATCAACAAAAATAGTATTAGTTCAACTACCAGGGAACTAGAACATTTTAAATATCACGATTTCAACAATCTACCTATCAAAATACTAGATATTGTACATAATCATAAAAATCGACTATACAATCTCTGCATGTTTTTCAGTTATTCGTATGGGTTTTACTCTTCTATCAATAGTAAGTTTAACTTTTATGCTACAGGAACAGTTCAGTGTGTTCAGTAAGAAAGTATAAAGAAGTACTAGAGCAAAACGCAAAAACTTCATGAACTTCTATTGTAGAGTCATTAGATTATGTTGATGCTGGAGACTTGAAAAATGAGCAAGCCCTCGCCAGGACTTGTATCTGGACCTCTCGAATACGCGCCAGGTGTACTAACAGTTACTTCACGACACAAAGGAAGGAGAAAATCCCCCTTTTAAAGGGTGAGTAGGTATTAGGGGACCTAGTGGCCAAATTCTGATGATGAAGAATCCTCACTCACCACCTTTTAGTTCGGACGCCTCTGTAGAGCCATTAAGATTTTTGAAGCTAGAGAAGTGATAAATGCTCAGTGCCCTCAACAGGACTTGAACGTGGACTTCTCGCATGCGCGCCGAGTATGCTTCCAATCACACCACAAAGGCATGCAGAAAGTAAGGAGAAAATACCTTATATACTCTCCCTTTTAAAGGGCGACTGGGGATTGGGGGACTAAATCACCAGATTTCGAAGGTGAAGAGTTGTCACCCGCTACCTTTTTAGTACAGGCGTTACTGTAGGATCATTTAGCGTTTTTCAATGTCAGGAAACTGAAGAAATGTGAAATGCCGTCGCCAGGATCTCTCGAATACGCGGCTAGTGTGCTAACTGTAACACCACGAAGGCCTGCAGAAAGGAGGAAGAAAAGAATATAAGGTATTTTCTTTAGTACAGTCCAAACTCCAGGATTTATTTCAAGAGCCAAATTTCAAGAAAAATATTTACCTTCATTCAGTCTCTCACAGACATCTGCTTATCATAGAAAGTTACATCAAAGACGAGTTTAGAGGAAATAGCCTCAACAAAGATTTAGTACTTGATGTTATCAAATTTGAATTTAAGTTTACATCTTCTAAAGATAAAAAAAATTGTACTGTCAACTTTCTTCACAGAAATTTTTGTAATACGGTATATATTGTGGTACCTTCCGATATACAAAATTTCAGTGTTCTAGGGCTAAGCGTTTTTGTGCTATGCGAGATAAATACATGCATACATACATATATATGTATGTGTGCACTTACAGACAAGATGAAAAAGAATCCGCTTTGAATCCAATTTAATCCATGTTTCAAACCGGTTTGAAAAAAAAAGCAGTCTTTTATTTTGTCCGTACATACCGACCAAGCGTTTAAAAATGTTCTTCAGATGCTCTGTAAGTTTAACTATTAAAGTTGCTTGTTCAATCAAAATTGAGAGATTTCTTTAAAACTTCATTACAGACGTATAAAAATAAATATGTGTTAGAATAAATTAGTGTCCCTTTTGCATAATGAAAGTTGGCAACATAAAAAGCACCAAACGATAAATATAGGCGAGAGAGTATTCTACTTATGGTTCAGTGGCAAAAGAAGTCTTAAAAAGATTTTGTGTTAACGTTGTATTTGTGCTTCATTCCTTTCAGCACGTTACCTTCTTTTACAGAATATACCTCTCATAATATTGCCTAAGAAATAAGCCTGAAGCTATTTAAAACTTATAAACGAATCTCTTGTTAAGTTCTTTATTTCAACACTTCGATTTAAATGTTTGTAAAGACTATTAACTTTGAACTGTATTCTGTTTATGTTCTACCTGAGATAAGAAAACTCTCTAACTTATAAAATAAAGATTTCTTAGTTATTCTAACTTATGATGCTTTAATAAACTGTTATAAATAAAGGATAGTGTACTTAAACGCCTTAACTGTTTTAAATACACGACACATCAATATTGTTGTGATATTTTGCGTTGTTTTATTTATTTAATTTTTGCATTTAGGCTAACAGCTTAGGATTAATTTCATGTGTAGTTGAATTTGCGGCCACATGTTTTGGAGTGTTTATTTTGTATGCAGAATTATTAAGCTGCCTATCCTGAGTAAGTAGAACGTTGAACGTGAGATAAGGCAAATTTGCTTTTCACTTGCCTCAATGACCGATTTTCTCTCGAAGCTTCTAGTCCCTGGTACAGCACAGCCATTCCAATGTTACACAATACAAATATAGCTCTGAGACTTACCACGTTGCGCGAGATATGGACTATAAGGCTCCTGTTGGATCTTGGCGACAGTTCTTGTCTCATGTTGGCAGCTTTCTTGAAGATTCGAGAAAATGCATTTTCGAAGCTTCCAAAAGCGGTTGTAGGAAAAAATGCCACCCGGAAAATAAGGAACTGAAAAATAGGCACTGGAAAATTAGGAAACGGAAAATAAGTCACCATTCTTTTGCAATGGGAAAAATAAGGGATGTTTAGAAATATCGCCAAGATGAGACATAAAAGTTTTATCATAACAAGCATACTGACGATGATTGATTAGCGAGCTGCTGGCCTGTCCGATGGTAAAAATAGACGGTTGACCAGCGGGTCATGGTCATTAGTGATTGTTCCCCTCGTACCCCATGTAGTTATAGCCTTAAGCTGTGGTTCAGAGGTGAAACATTGTCGCATAACTGAGCGTTAAAAGCAGTATTATAACAAACCGTTGCAGATGAAATTTAGTCACAGTTTGCGATAAGAATATTAAAACCTGCTATCGAAATGACCTTGCTCGACTGCAGCTAGTTCAACGTCTAGCCCGCTATAACCCTGCCGGTTAAATTAGAATTTGGCAGGTTTCCCCGACTCCGATTGGCGACATTATTTGGCTAGATTTTAGAGTTCCTTTTTTTCCGTTCCTTATTTTCCGGGTGACATTTTTTCCGTTCCTTATTTTCCGGGGGCTTTCTTTCTGTTTCACTTCTTTCTGGGGGACATTTTTTCCGCACACCCGGCCCAATACTGTATAAACATGTCTCCGAAACCAAGAGAGTTGTTAAACAGCTCTGAGACTTTCCGATTCAGAGAGAGTTAGTTGAAATGATTAGCAGAATTTACTTTATGACTGGTAGCGGGGATTTACGATATTTTTCGTGCGCTAAGTAAGATTTGTCAATTAAATGGGTTCACCTTGAGTTAGTCACAACTATTTACATTGCTGTGTTTCATCATCATTTAAAAAAATATCAATTTATTCTTGCGCTTCTGAAGAGATTATTTAAAGAGACATCGGCGAATCCGTAATTCGCAAAAATATTAGTTCCAATTTTGCAGAAATATAAATTGTTCCTTAATTTCTGTGATGAACAAACATGAACGGATGCACAAAATAGGACTGAAAGGCATTGTATAATAAACTATATATTTTTGTTCATCTTTCATAAAGAGAGTTTATTTAGTAATCTGAATCTAAACGCAATTGTGTGTAATTTTAAAAAATGAGTTTAAGTGCTGAAACTTTAAAAATCAGTCTGCTGTCTAAATAATAAGACACCTAAGTGTTAAGACAAAAACTACCACTGAATTTATGCATTTATAACATCATTTTGAAAATAATTTGGAAAAATACACTGTAAATATTACCTTAAATATGATGATTCGGGTCTTAAAGTGGTCTTGAATAATTATAACTTAAAGCGTTTAGAATTACATCCATGAATAATTTATCACGTTTAAATAAGAATAGAACTTTAATGAATGATAGAATAAATTCAAGTATGTGAGAATAAAAGTGCAGGTACGTTTTAATAATTAAAATGGAGCAGTTTACAGAACATTTCCTTTAAACACAGATATTGTATTCTTTAATATTTAATGCAGCATTTCCTCCAACAAACATTGACTTTACGCTTTGTTTAAATGCATGCTAATTAGAAACATTTCGCCATAGTATTGATAATACGAATATAATTGGAACACATTTTCGCAAATTTATCTTCTGCACTAGAGCAGAATAGAAATAAGCAAAGTGCTATGTTGAAACTAAAGTCATGATTATTACTTGAGGGATTATTCAGAAAATTTATGTAAATTAACCGAGGCTTTGTCGAAGATTATTCTGCGTATGAAAAGACTAAGAGTCTTATTTTTCCCCTTCTCATTAGAAAAGGATCATATACTAACTAAGAAGAATTAGTGGTGTTATTTTGTGTTTAGAGAAATAAATGCATAAAATAGCACAATCCTGATTTTATAAATAAATAACTAAAATTCATTTTCAATGATCCAGCTGAAATATGTCGTAAAAGGAAACACCGCAATTTATATGTTACTATAAATTTTAAAGAAAGTTCATGATTATAAAGCTCTTTCTGCTCATATAGAACGCTGTGTCTGGATTAAGAAATAAAGGAATAAGATAGATCTTTAAGCTAAGAAAATTATTGTCTCATATTATACTTTTAAATTATTAATCATTAAGTTAAATTTTAATATGGATGGTGTACGAAGAAACGTGAAACTAGCAAGTTGTTCCTTTTTCTACTAAAAGCAAAAAATATGAAAGTACAAAATTGGCCTTAAAACTTCTGAAACAACCGAACTAGCCATCTAACGAATGCTCGATAGTCATGACTAGAGGAAAAAGCGAAAGAAGGAAAAGAAAAAAGGAATGGAAATATTTGAAAGCTTTCAGATTTTATATTGTTATGTAATACATACTTAGCTACTTCAGTTGTTGAATTAAAATATCTTAATTGTAATGATTTATCTTAATTCTGTTATCAGACTTAAAAGTTATTAATTTGTTTTTATTTTGGTAGTTGATCTTAAATTTTTTTTGCCTTGTTGAAAAGTAATTGTTGTCATTTAATTTTTTTTGACAGTTTTGGTTAACTCTGAATTTAAGTTGCTTGAGTAATTTTATTTTTTCTCTTTCCTTAAGGTAGTTTGGTTAACTATTTAATTTTTTTTGTTTAGTTAATACTTATTCTTAACTTGTTTGCTTAATGTTTAATTTCTTGTTAAGTTGACCCTTAAGGTCATTTTTTTAAAAAAAACACTTTTAAAGTTTTTGCCTTACACAAGTTGGTGTTAAGGTTTAATTAAGTTTAGTTAACGTACCCCCTTTTCTGGTAACCTGGAATCCATATTTTCTGACTCTGGTGGGCATGCTTGGTGTTGTAGAAAACTTAAAAATTTTTCTATGTGATTATTATATTTTAATTGAAGAAATTTTCTTCGGTCTTTTATTAATTTATTATTTAAAAACAAATCCTTAATTCTTTTCAAAAAATTTTACGTTGCATTTGGGAATCAAGATTTACGACTTTGTTTTGACGCTTGCTTGCTCTGCCAGACAATGGTCTGAGAAATATCTTTCGTCAAGTACGAAATCTGCACCCCGCTGAATCAGCTTGTTTTGTATGCAGCTACGCCACGCCAAGGTTGAGTGGTCGGGGTGATTCGCATTCTTACAGGCGTTCTCCATGCTGAAATAGGACCCTGAACGAGGGTAGCTCCTGCTTGACAGGTTGATGACCCTGGAGAGTCGGCGATTATTCGCCAACTTCTGTCTTACCAAACCCCTTGCTTCACCTTCCGGTTTTTGATTTCGCTCCTAGGGTTGCCATGCACTTGGCTGGTCTTGGGCCGTCTCGGATCGCCAAACGAGTGATTGGCGAGAAGAAGAATAAGGGCGTGCAGCGATCTACGAGGCAGAGGAGACGTTTGCGCCAGACGGGAAGAAGGAAAAATTTCTGAAGGTTGTCGACAGACCAGAAAGCAGTCGCTCCGTTCCGAGTATTCAGCCAACGTAACAGTGGAAAGATGGCTGAAGAATTTGCGGAGAGAAAACCACCTATGGGTCGCCACGCAGTAAGGACGAAACCCAGATAGACAAGGGGAGGATGACTTCAAAATTTATCGATAACTAACTTGTTTTTTTCTTTATTCCCACAGATACTTGCAAGGCCGAGTAATATGTGTCCAGTCGCCCTCTTGAGGGTTTCTGTTAAATGTCTCACGAGAAAAGTGGACCAAAAATTGTGATTTTCTACATGTATGTAATGTTTTCTCACTTCCGATTGTAACACCACCACCATCACCATATATTTGTATATTGTTACTAATTCTGTTTACCTTTAATAAATGAAATATTTAATTTAACTTAACTTGTATGTTTTCACATATAACTTAGAACACTGGACCCAATAAATTTAATTAAAACTTGAACGGGTTATAAACCAAATTTAAACACAACGCTTTGTTAATACTTTACTGTTGGAGTATTATCTGGTACTATTTACTGTTATATTTGAACACGCAGGTTTTACAGTCTAAATGTTGTTTTATCTTGTCTGTCACACAATTTTACACCCATGCAGTATTTATTATAGTAATATGATTTAAAGTTGTTTTTTCATATTCTTGACTTTCATGTGTTATTGAACATTAAAAACTTTAAATTAGAGAATATAACTCCAACAATATCAAGCTCAAAGGAGCATTTTTTTTCGTATCACACACATAGACATTTTAACGGCATTTTGGAAGACATACTTATTTGTTGTTGTTCCATTGCTTTTTCTTCATTTATCACTAGTGCTTCAGTTAATAATAAGCACTTAGACAATTTTATTTACAAACTCTATAGATATATGCTGAAACAAGTAGCGTAGCGTGGTAAAGTGGCATCATTGTTTATTTGCTCCCTGCGTAACGTGGAAAATCAGTGATGCCCTATTGGGGACTTAAACTAGTGTCCTCTAATTCACTAACTGGACATACGTGTAATTATACTCAAAGGCACGCGGAAAGAAAGGAGAAAATTCTTACCATTCTTTCTACCTAAAGGAGGGAGACTTGGGATTAAGAGGGAGTCATCAGATTAAAGTACTGAAAAATTATCATTAAACACATTTTAGTTAATTAAAAACACATCATTAAACACATTTTAACTCTTTTTTGTTCTTGTGTGATACTTGAGCTGTTTTATATGTTTGGATTGATCTTTCCAATAAAGTCATATTTAACAAGTACTGAAAAATTATCACTAAACACATTTTAGTTAATTATAAACATATCATTAAACACATTTTAACTTTTTTTTGCTCTTGTGTGATACTTGAGCTGTTTTATATGTTTGGATTGATCTCTCCAATAAAGTCATATTTAACAAACAACATTTTTGTTTTTGCGCCACTTGTAAAGTCATTAGGCTTATTTAAGAAATGGAAACGGGGGAAAATCAAAGATGTTCTTGCCGGGATATAAACTCTGGACCTCTCACTTGATATCCGGAAATACTTTCGAATACACTTCAATGGTATTCGGAAGTCTACAGTAAAGAAGGAAAAATTCCTTTCAAAATTTGCACCTTTCAAGAAAAACTTCAAAATTTTAAGATATTTGCTTTAGGTATATGAATATCGGGAATACATGTGATTAACAGTCTAGAAATTACGAGGCTTCAGATCCTAATTTATCATTTATAATACCTGTACATTTTATATAACTGATGATATGACATATGAAATACTTATTGTAATTGCAAAAATTTAATCACATTCTTCAGTTAAATTGGAAAATCTGATACTTTATTTAAAAAAAACCACATTTGCTTATTTATAGTTTATAACAGATATCTTGAGAATTAAATTTGACATTTCCAGCTGTCCATACTTGGTGCATAATTGGATGCACTCATACGCTTTATTTTAATACCGGTCATAAAACAAAATAACCTCAGGCATATTTATTGCAGGATCATAGATTAAATTTTATTCATTATCCTGAACTATTTTAACACTGATTGTAAGATGATTCTTTAACTTATTCTTGATTGTATTGTATTCTTATTCTTGATTGTAAGATGATTCTTTAAGATGATTCGGGAAACATTTAACGTATAATTAATAATATGTCTTGAAAACAAAAATTTCCTCTAAATTCAGAGTCAAATGAACACTTCTTAATAGCTGGGTATTTAAAACAATTCTTTTTAGCATGAATAAACTTTTTCTATTCCAAGATGTAACCTTTCTATCTAGGAGCACTGTAATGGACTAATTTCTTATACTGAGAGATAAATGGGTTTTGCGTGTATTCAGATCAACTAAAAGAAGTTGCTAATTAGATGGATGATGCTATGCTTTCGAAACTCTTGAAGGTCAGAATTTGTTATATATTTCTCTGTACCCTCTTCTTATAGAATATAAAAGGACTGAAATTAATTTGCATAAAAATAAATGACTTTTCATTTCTAGAAGGGTAATTTAAAATTTTAAGTATAATGCAAAATTCGATGAAATATGTTAGTTAAATTATATCTATTTTCCTTTCTTGAATAGGGAAATCTTTTCAAGTTGTTGGTGGTTTATATATTTTATAAATATTTTTTTTATCAGGAATGTTATAGAACTCATCCAATGCAATATTGCCAGGAGTTTGTTAGCCAATTTTAAGAAAGATCTATCTCAAAGCATCTCATAAAAATCCATTATTTAAATTACTAATATTTCTTTTAGCTGCATTAAATTCTTGAAAAAGTCATTACAGCTTGCCATCTAGTAGGTAAGTCTAATGATGTATCAATGTAAAGGGGTATGAACAGTATAATGTAGTCCAACGTTTTCACTTGAAACATGTGTTTAAATCACTGGGTCTGAAACTTTCGATACTTTATACCACATGAATAAGAATGGAAAATATTGTTATTGCGCTTGGTAAGAACCTTGGGCCATACAGGTGGCTGTACCACTTTGCTCAGTTCCACCCCTAATTTTGAAGAAAAGCCCCCAGGGGGACAGATCCGAAGGTCTCCAATCCCTCTTCCTCTACCACCAACCTCTCAAGAGAACGTTCGGTTCGCCACATATTCAGAGTGCCCCCATGCCTCACAGACACTTTACATTTACAAACATCCAAGCGTTATCCGAGATTCGAACCTGGGAGTTCCTTACGGCAGTAAGAGTCATTAATCACTATCTCAGCAGGATGGCATAAAAATATATGCACCATTATGTACCAGCACATAAAATGAAATGGGTACTATTTACATTCATTTGAATATTCCTTTAAGCGCCTTCTATACGAAAGTAGTATCACCAAAAATAAGGCAATGTGCCGTTAATGCTACGTGCACCGAGAAACCCTTGCTTCATAAAATTTATTGTATTAATAACAGTATTTAATTGATTGCTGTATTTAATTCATTACGAAAGTGAATTTCTTTTCTAAAAGAATTTTATTAAATTTCTAAAGAATATTATATCGTAAAAAATATTACATTCTGTCAGCTTTCTTGAGAGTAAGATCAAACATTTCTAATTTACAAAGGGCGAGTGGTATAGAGTTTAGCCGAACTTTCAGCTCGAAAATTTTCCTAACGATTTTAGAGGCTTCAAAATTTGCTAACATGGTAACTGTTCTTATTTCATTCCAAATAATTTATTTGCGTGAACCACACTCTATGGGGTGTACAACAAATTAGAAATTTTGATACTACCGTGTAAGTTTGAAATAGTTTTCGATGCTACTTGATCTTAAAGCCAGTTGACTTTCAACTCTGTAATGGTCTGTTTATGGATGAGAATACTTTAAAAAAAAATAATTTCTACATCTCTTTTCCCACACAGAAAAGAACTAATCTTTATTCTTTACCTTCTGATTTGCTGAAGCTATATCCCTTAATTTATGAATCTTGGAAGTAGCAGTCCATTTAATGTTATTTACTGATTTGCGATAAGTATTGTAGGCAAAACTTCCTTTAGTATCCTCTTTGATCCCTCTTTATTCCCAAAGAATTTTGCTTTCTTATTGAAGTCTTGTTATCAAGGTATGAAGTAGAAAGAAATATTACACTGAGGCTTCACTTTTATTCCGTTTCGCAATTCTGGTTATTCTTTCATGCCCAATTGTTCTGAAGGGACTTTTCTTTCCCTGTAATCTAAATTGTTTCGATTAAATTTTCCTTGTAACAAATTATTTACTTCCTGCTCCAGAATATGTTAGTTATAAATCTGTCAGTTATCTTTAACGCTTTCTGCCTAACATAAATTTTAATCATTGTAATTGGTGGATAACAATGCGAGACCTTCGTTTAGAATAATTATTTTGCCTGAAATATTGGAGCATTGCATGACAGACGGAAGTTTCGTGAATCACTTACTTCATTACTTTAAAGTACTCGAAACACGGTTTCAATTTTGACGTCCTTTCTCTAGCAATCCGCGAATAAACTTCAGTCATATCTGGAGGATTTTTGCCGAATGACAGAATATTTCTGTGATTTGTTATTTCTCTGTGGGTATCTATATATTCAAGCCATAATTCAAAAGAAAATTTTCTCAGTTAAATTTTCATTTCTTACAACACATAAAATATACAAATGTGGATACTAAAAATGCATTTCGTCAGCTTTAAATGTCTAAAATTTGTGAAAACTTCCTGAAAACTGCTGTTATATAGATACAAAAGAGACAAGCGAATTTAAATTAAAAAAAAGATATAATTCTGAGATTCATATTTACTAAAAACATTTCTATGCATTTTGAGAGATGGTTATTGTGGGTCTCTCTTCTTCAGTGTTTTTCCTGTGTTCTTGAAGAAGTCAGAGTTTTGTATTTGATTAAGTTTGAAAAGACAAATAGCTCATTTAAAAACCTATCTTAATTCAAAGATAATTTTCTCTAAGTTTTGCTGTTACAAGTATTTTCTAGATCTATAATGAACTGAAAATCTCCTTATCTGGTATCAGTTATTAGCAAAACCATCCTATCACACTAATAAGTTTCATCTCGAATTCTGAATAAAGAGAAGCTCTATGTAATGTACAGGTGCTAGAAATCATAAGCTTCGATCAGTCCCTATCGAATGCAACAATCCTAAAGTGCTCATCTTTAAATGATATTAATTTACATATAAACATAATGAATAGTTAAAAACTGATAGAATTATGTTTCGGTTATTACAGTTGTTATGAAGTAAATAAATAGATTAAATAATTTCAAGTACAGCGTTAATGTTGTTAAAGATTGCATAATCCTCCAAAAAGTTTACTGACAAAAGGATTATTAGGTCTAAAGAAAGTTTAAGTTCGGAGTACTTCTCTACGATACAACTATAAAAAAAAATTTCAGAGACACCGTGCTTGACGCAACTATAAATTATATGCTTTTTATGTGGAACAAAAATAATACGTTTTTCTTTTTCTTGCATTAAATGACTAGTAAGGAAACCCCAGGCATCTATAAATCTGAATTTCATATGAACGAATACGAATCTGCATATTAAGCTTTAATTCCTCAAATTATTAGTAGAAGCTGATATGATAAGCATTCCATTTTGAGAGAATTAATTCAACATAGACTGCGGGAGAACGTCCGATATGAACGCCATGACCGTCTTCACTTGGGGTAATTATGTAGATTAGGAAACAGCTGTTCTATAGAATGCAAGAGCATATGATTATCTAAATCAATGGAAATATAGGTAATATTCAGTCGGTATTTCCTATAATTAGAATATTCTTGGAATATTGATACGAGATGCTTTTAGAAGCAGAAAGACTAAAGATTTTAGG
This sequence comes from Stegodyphus mimosarum, assembly GCA_000611955.2. NCBI lineage: Eukaryota > Metazoa > Arthropoda > Arachnida > Araneae > Eresidae > Stegodyphus > Stegodyphus mimosarum. The sequence continues at coordinate 69,485 of KK118382.1, read as the reverse complement.
TTCATACAATGGATTTTGGGAATATTAGAAAAGAATTCATATCTGCTGTTTCCAAGCAAGCACACTTTGTTACTTGATTTTAATATTTTAATTAATTTATCTACACCCACAAGCGTATTTCCCATTTTGCAGCATTTAATAGTGGTATTAATAAACGTTCATATTCCATAAGAGATTTAAGCATACACTTGTTTGCGTAGGTACGCACAGACTTGTGTACATGCATATATACAAGCATGTATATATTTATATGTACGCATGTATGCATGTTTATGTACCTATGTAAGCATAATTACCCGCGTAACCATATGTACCTATACATCTATGCATGCGTGTGGATTTATATATATATACATATATATACATATACATGCACACGCACATACACACACATACATATATATATACATATATGTGTGCATATATATTCAAAAGTCAGAAGAAATTTTCTAAAAGGTTCATGAGAACAAAGTTTTAAAAACTAAGACGAAATGCGCTAAAGCTGCAGGTTCGTAAAATCTGAAAAGATATTTTTAAGCAAAAGGTTTTTTTAAAAAAAGGAATGATGTAGTTTCATATTCTCGTTTACAGTTAATTTTCCTGTGAAGGTAATAATCATTTAGAATCTCGAATAAAGTCGCACCCTAAAGTAATACAAGTAAACATTGTATAAAATGGAAAACATTGAAAGTAACATAAAAATGTAAAATATTTTTAAAATGATATTCATCTCCCAAGCTCAAGGCTTCTAACAGAACTTATCAAGGGAAAAGTGTTTTGAAGCCTTGTACCAATCTGATCAATGAGTTTCGAATATAAATTTCGTTGCTCTGAGACATTTGAGATATTGAGCGAATTAATCGAAATAGTTTCGCAATTTGAAGTTTATCTCTTAGAGTCTCTCAAATGCTCAGATCTTTTCCCTACCTACCT
>KK118382.1:19649-68352 GCA_000611955.2 Stegodyphus mimosarum | reverse complement strand
AAAGGTAAAGATGGAGTTTAATATGCTCGTTTACAGTTAATTGTCCTGTGAAGGTCAAACATCGGGCAATATGGAAAAGTACAGTACCGCAGAATTGTTTTTACAACAAAAATAATTTTATCTTTATATTTTTGTACTTCTTTTGTTTAAGGTATTTCTTTTGTTTTGTATTTCTTCTGGTTTAATTATACTGAGATGACAGGGTCTTTTTTCATTGGTTACATTTTTATTGGGAGATTTAGGGATCGTACTGATTTATATTTCCTTTCTTTCATGTCTTTGCTGTTTAGATTCTACATTTACTATTTTTTGTCTATAATTGTATATATATATATATATATTTCGTACATTGGGGAGCGTGTGCATAGGAAATGGGACTATTCCTCGTCGCCGTTTCGCTGTCAGTCTGTTTCGCCGTCGGGACGTTTCGCCGTCAAGACATATCTTTCTGCAAGGCTGTCTGAGTCTGAGCGACGATAGTAAGCTTGTCGGAAGACAAGCTTATTATCGTCTCTCAGCAACATTATGGAGGCTATTCTACTCAATCGAATCAACCAGCACCTGGAGGAAAATGATATCATAATCCCATACCAGTTTGTATTCAGGAACTCTGTAGACTCTGTAGAGAATTGAAATTGACTCTGTAGAGTATTTGAAACGTAGAGCTTTCTTTGCAGGCGTCCCTCAGGGAAGTCTGCTTTGACCCACTTTATTTAATATACATGTGAACGACATTCCCACTACAGCCAACACAACACTCGCAATGTACGCTGACGATCCTCGCACAAAGTGCATTCCTTCGCCCAGCAGTACAACGATTACAAGAATGCATTAACCTGCCCGAGTCTTGACTGCAAAATCGGAAAATCTAGGTAAATGTCGACAAAACGCAGGCAATTTTATTTACAAAGAGGAATGAGTTCGATAGGAAACTACAGCTGTATGGAGAAGAAATCTCATGGGCCAAGCAAGTCCTTCATCTTGGGGTGATCCTCAGTAAAACTTTCACATAGACCCCACACATTACATATATCATTAGAAAGTTTTGAGTTAGTAAAATTACACTTCACCCCTTGATTTCTCGAAAGAGTTTACTTTCAATTGACAAAACGTTGCTCAGTTACAGTACCGTTATGCGTCCCACCTTGTGTTATGCTTGCCCAGTCTGGGCGTATTCCTGTAAATCCTCGAGGAAAAAGTTACAATCAGCACAAAGTTATGTATTACAGCAAATCACCAACTCGCTTTGGTATCTTAGAAATCAGAAAATTCGTAAATCTTAAAAAAAACAACAACCCGGTTATCTTGGTGTATTATTATGTGAATGATGTAACCAACAGCAAGCGGCCCATGGCCATTCTCAGTAATTATCTTGACTAATCCATGTATAAGTTCTTTTGCTATGATATGTGCTCTCTTGTTATAAATGTAATCTAATTTATATATTTTATTTACCTCTTAAAAAGCACAGGGGGACTCACACTTACATTTTGTATGTCTAGTAGTAAGTGCCTTTCTGGTTCACCGCCAGTTCTTTTCCCCTTTCCAGTTTTCTCGGATGGCATTTATCCGGTCTCCGAATTCTCTGACAAGTTGTACACTATACCTTATTAGATATATTTATTCAATCTTTTTAGTATTGAAATTTGATAACAGTTAATCATAATCTTTAAATAAAAAAAAATGAATATGCATTGTTATGATCTGATATGCAAGTTACCTACTGACATAATTCGTAACTGCTTACCTGTTCCACAAGGGGTAGTGTTTTTTACCCAGGCACCTTGGTGTTACACCGCTTATTCTAAAGTACATATTTTTCTTTACACGAATGTATTATATCTTGGATAGTTTGTTTTAGTTTAATAATTCTGTTTAATTTAATAATTTAATTTAATTTAATAATAGTTTTATATAAAATGTTTTTGTAAACAATTTTATACAAATATATCGTTACGCATGACACATAAATGTTAAGAGAGTAATGCTCTGACAAGATTCAAAAGTAATTTTTTTTAATTCAGATTTCATAAAAATGGGAATTTTCTGCTTGCACGTGATTTCTCTAAACTATCCGATTAAAATTTCAAAAAATTTGACGACTCATGTAAATATTGTACTCACATGATTCTAAAATCGATAATATAACTTCTATTGTATCTGAGGTTTTAGCCCCAGTTCTCTTTGATACTGACATAATTTTCTAACTTCATGGAATTTCTTTACATCTCATACTTGTAAACAGCTATATATATTGCAAGCAACCTTTAATAAGTATATAAGGTATTTCTCTGGCCTTTTTCGCATGCCTGTTGGTGTAGTGATCAGCACGCTCAACGCTTATTCGAGAGGTCCGTGGTTCGAGTACCGACGAGGCCATTACTCATTTTTCATCTCTCCTGCTTTCAAAAATACCTAATGACCCTACAGTGGCTCCCGAACTAAAAGGTGGTGGATGATGATTCTTCACCACCAGGATTTGTCGATTGGGGCCCCTAATGTCCAGGCGTCCTTTAAAAGGGGGAGTATATAAGGTATTTCTCCCGCCTTCTTCGTGGTGCAGTGGTCAGCATGTTCGACGCGTATTCGAGGGGTCCGTGGTTGGCGTCCCGACGAGGGTATTCTCATAGTTTATCTTTCCTACTTCAAAAATAACATAATGTCTCTACAAGTATACAAAAAGTAAACAAAATGATTAAATTAAATAAATTTAATAAGAGAATAATACAGCAAGATATACAGCCATGTAAAGAAAAATACGTCTTGACGGCGAAACATCCCGATGATGAAACGTCCCGACGGCGATGAGTCCTGGACCCTCTGCATATACAGATGTTTAACGAACTTTGCGAAATCCAGTCTATGGACTTTCGCATATACGGGCTCTCAATGAGTAAAATTCGTTTGGCTTCGAAAAGAAAACAAACGGTTATGCATGATGCCATATAATGCTGTCATCTTAATTACGACGAAGGAAAGTTTCTTCGGAAATCCGTGTTCCTAACTCCTTCCACTTCTCACAGAGCCTCTCCATCACATATGTCCCTTTTACTTGTCGATGACTCTCCAGGCATCACTCCCTGAATCTATGAATTCATTAAATATGAATTTCGTCTGTTGGCTAGATTAAAAGTACTCTTAAAACAATATGCAATAAAAGCGGATGGTTTAGAGCTTTAAAAAAGATGAAAATATGGCTAAAACATCTTGTCAATTAAATTAAAACATTATTAGATAGACTTTTAAGAAGGTCACCTCTGTACATCCTTAAAGTTAACCATTACGAAAGTGCCTCTACTGCAGGGATCTCACTAACCTCTCACATGCACTAAGGCCTTGAGTTAGTCCAGAGGATACTGGCTACCTCCATCCATGTAAGGATCTACTAGCCTCATCCTTACTTCATCCACAGATAACTCAAAAACAATGTTCTAAGGTATGTATTGTATAATATAGTAATTCTTTATTTATCTGTAATTTTTAATTTATAATGTGCTGTATTAAAAATTAAAATGTATTATTTATTTGTTTCAGTACTGGAAGTACGTCCGGCTGGCAATCGGAGTTTGAATCCCGGCGAAGGCATCGAATAATTACTCCTTTTTGTATCCTAACCATTCTACAAGAAATCTTTATTTCCTGGATAAGGTGACTTGGTTCCTTCCTTCTCAGTGGTCCTTTAAATGGGGGAGAATGTAAGAGATTTTTCTTCTTCCTTACCGTGGGCCTTTATGATTTAATTGGGAAGTAATACAATTTTTTTAAATAAGAGACTAAGAACTCTATGTTTATTACACAGTCTAAACTAAAATCATATGAATTCATTATCTTTCATTTTCTGTTTATATTTCTTTGACGAATTAGTTTTACAGCATTGAGCTTACATTTATTTACCGTGGTTCTTATATAGCAGCTTTGAAGACACAGCAAAAAGGTACTTTGCCTCGCAGAAAACAAAGCAAAAAAAGCTTTAATTTTTTATCGAATGAAAGGATATAAGGTAATAAGCCAAGTCTAATTCCAAAAGAATTAGTCTTTCTATTCCCCCCTCTATTAACTCAGACGTTTCTTCCTAATTTCCTGAAATGAGAATTTTCTTCTGAAATTTTTAATTTCTTATCACAAGACATATATTAGTTTAATTATTTCTTACTTAAATAATTAAAAGTATTAAAAATATTAATCCTCTACTAACTACTGCGATGTGTTAGGCAATTTAGCGGACATACAAGTTAGAGTTTAGATAATACTGATTACTTCAGACATTTTTAACATACTTGCTACTTTTCTTTAAATCTCTTTTAACACCATTACTCCCCCGCAAAAAAAACTGTATTCACTAGTTTTCTTTTAAGTAGGTTATTAAACAGTTGATTACGGTACATGAACTCCATGAATTGACTGTACATTCGCATTTAACTACAAAGCTTACTATTTACTGTTTCATTTATACACGTTATTATATAAATATCAGATTTAAAGGAACTAGACTGATAGCGGAAGGCAAGTTAGCGAATATTCTTCTTACATTCCCTCTAAATGGAAGAAAGGCGAGAAAGATTTTCCTCGTGGGATTACAAACGCTCCAAGAACATTTACCAAACATCAGGAAAGCAGCCAAAGCGAGAAATTCTGCAGCTGTAATTCGTGATGTGTAATAGGATAAGAGAACGAAAAAACTCGTAACATGTAACTTGCAAAGTGTAGGCGAATAAGAAGGTGTTCGACCGTTTTCCCTTTTATTGCACGCTGCTAGATAATGATGTAATGGCATCGTAGAGAGATTTTCCTGCAAGGTCTTCGCCCAAACCCTGGTATTTACAGAAAGCCAGAGAAACAGTTTTAGTGCCGCTATCTCGGCTGTTCTATCACTGATCAAGTGTTGTTGATTTGCAATAAATGCGGTAGCTAAGGAGTGCTCTTTATTCTCCAGAGGGAATAGCTTTGGGCAAGAGATATAAACTAGGCAAAGACGTAAAAAGAAATTTATTAAGCATAAATATATTTATGCTTTCTTCTTTCGTAAAATGAAATTCATAAATATTTCTTTCTTTCAGTACATAACTAAGAGTACGAGCTAATAATCTAGCTGCATTATATTTGGCTATTATTCTTTTAAAAGAAATTTTATGTAAGAATATATTATTTGATTTAATTTCTCAGCAAAGATACGTTTACCTTCCTCCCCGTTTTATATTCTGAACCGAAAGTGAAAAATGGAACTTATATATTTAGAAGGTTTTATTTATTTAAATCACAGTGTTGCACGGTGTTGTTGTGGGTGAAATTTTTCCACCGATTTTTTACCTACTTCCTGATTAAGCTATCGAGTTTTGTACACACACATACACTGTTTGTCGAGGGCAATCCAATGGGCGAAGCGGCGTTTTTCAAAATTCAGTTTAGATGATTTTTTTTAATTCCATGTATAAAAATTTTTTTTTGCATAATATATCTTTGCAAAATGAATAAACTAAACATATGATAATTTTGCTATTTGCACCTTTGACTGCAGCGATAAAAATCTTTTCAATGAAACCTGTATTAAAATTGTAACTTAATTCCTGAAAGTTCGGCGAATTCCTAAAAATCACTCCATTTTTTTAGATTATTTAACTGTCATGATTTTAAAGCATTAATAATGTAGCGCATATAAAGTTGTGAAATTTTCACAGATTATAAAACAAATATTTTGCTCTGTTTTAAAATAAGAATGATAAAAAAATATTAATGGAGCGATTTTCTACACATTATAAGCCTTTTTCTCTTTACTTTCCGCATGCCTTCGTGGTGTAATTGGAAGCAAACTCGACGCGTATTTGAGAGATCAGGGGTTGGTGTCCCGGAGAGCACTGCATATTTTTCACGTCTCCTGCTTTCAAACAAACCTAATGTCTATACACTGGCTGACGATAATTAGTTAGCTCCAGGATTTCCCAATTGGGTCCCCTAATCCCAATCGCAATTGGTTTCCGTTTAAATGGGAAGTACATTATGTATTTTCTCCCTCTCCCATGCCTTCGTGGTGTAACTGGAAGTATACTAGATGCGCATTCGAGAGGTTCAGCGTTGGATTTCCGGCGAGGGCGCTACGTGTTTTTTGCTCTTCTTTCAATCAAAATCCTCGTTAAGTAATATTATTATTAAATCCAATTTCCGAAACTGAATTTTGAATTTTCAAAATGATTTCAAAAAGATTCTCTAAATAAAGTTCAGTCATTTTTCTTTATTTTATAATTTTACTAGCGGAAGTGCCCGATGTCAGGTAAGTGAGATTGAGAGTGATGTGTCTAATAAGAGAGAGAACGAAACCGCTGTAATCCTTCTCAAATAAAGATGCAAAATTACGATTAATACTCATTCATACAATTCATAAAAATTTTCGATAGAAAAATAAACTAATTCTCTCTCATTATATCAACAACAATGGCACGCAGTTTTCAATGATTTTCGTCTTTCTGATTAAATGGTCGTGAAAGCTCAAGTTCCATCCAATACTTCAGCTATATTCAATTTTAGTCGATTAAATGTGGGAAAAATTGATCATAATTGATCAGAAATCAATAACGCGAACAAACAAATAGACATTCTTCTTTATATGTATAAATTCTGTAAAGCTTCCAAATTTTTGATTAACAAACTCTACTATTTGAAAGCGAGAAGTGGCAACAATTTCGAAATAAATCAGATTTTCATCTTCAGCTTACGAGACTGTAGCCACTAGGAAAAAAGAGAACTAAAATTATCGTTTCTCCGAGTTTTTAATTAATATCTCTGATTTTAGCTATTTTGTTTTTGGAGAAAAGTAGACGTCGACCTTTTACACAAATTCAAAATCGGAAAAGAATTGTAGAAAGTTTGTGAATTGTTGAACCAATCAGAAAAGAAGTGAACCAATCAGAAAGTTTGCTGAGGCTAGCTATAGTAGTGACTGAGTTATTACAGGACAAATATACAAACGTTCTTCTTTATACATATATATTATAATTTATATCTTGTGCTTTAACAATGAATAAAAACCTCATCATTGACAATGTGTAATTGAGACTAAAAAACAGAAAACAAAATACAAGTAAAAAACGATTTTCACTCACTAAGCTTTAATTTAAAATGTAAATGATAATTAATGCATTAAAAGGAGAAAAAACTTATACAGTTAACTGGGAATAATAGATTAAATAATTCCATTTACATAATTAATTTATCTACAATATTAGTATATCGCGAACAGGAAAGTATGGGACCCTAAATAATGAAATCTATTGATTTAATTTCACTGTCAGACGTATAGCAGGGGCCTCGATTTCGAAGACAGCAAATCTCACTGGGTTCTCAAAAGCAGCCATATCAAAGGTTTTCAAAAGTTGAAATCAGAACCCACAGTCCTTCTCTAGAAGACGTAACTACGGTTTGAGCACAGTTTTCCAGAAGAGTGATCGGCGACGTCTCCGACGATTTCTACGGTAGAGCAGGAACCCTACTGTGCTTCAACTGACACAGATCATCAACCGAGGCTCTTTCTAACAGATTGCAGCTCAAACCATGCGCAAAGAATAGTAGGGGAAAGAAATGCATAGTCAGGTGTCTAAGAGAAAAAAAAACAATTTCTGCTCGACATGCAAGAATTCGTTTGCAGTGGTGTCGGAAAAGAATTCGTTTGCAGTGGACATCTTAGGATTGGAAACGGGTAATACGGTCAGATGAATCCTGCTACACCTTATTTTGGCGATAACCCATGAAGCCACCTTGCCTTACTCGCAATGTGCAAGGGTCTGGTACGGGTATGATGATGTGGGGCATGTTCTACTAGCATGGAAGTGGTGCCCTGGTGTACCTCTAGGGCAAACAAATAGTCATGAGATACCTAGATATACTGGCAGATCAAGTGCACCCTGCAATGTTGCATTTTTACTCTGACGGCGACGGATACCTCATGGTTGATAATGCAACTATCCTACATCGTGCCAGAAGTGTTCAAAATTGGTTCACTGAACATCAATCTGACTTCCAACACATTCCCTGTCCACCGCATAGCCCGGATTTTAACCCCATAGAAAACGTGTGGGATATGGTGGAAAGACGCATCCGACAGCACTTTTCTATTCCATCTAATTTACAAGATCTAAAAAGCTGCATAGCCAATGCATGGTATTCTCAAAACGTAAATGCACTCCAGAAGCTTGTAGACTCGATGCCCAAACGAATCAGAGCAGTTATCCTTGAAAAAGGTGGTCCAATAAAACCTTGATCTTGGGTTTCTAATTCCTTGCCCAGTGCATGTACATTAGTATGTACCCAATATAGCTTATGTAATAAGCAGGTTTAATATAAGTGGGTGAAGGGTCTTTCTTTGAAATCTTTGAAAATGGAAAATCGTTTTACTCTAAAAATTCTCTCAGGAAATATAAGAGCTTTTATCATTTGTTTTAAATACCATAATTCTTCAATCTATGATGTTATTAATTCTAAGATGCCTTTCTCAATTTCGGAATCATCAACAAGAATAAAAGCTGATTTCAAGCAACTAAAATACATGGAATAAAAGTTGGAGTATATCTAGCAATTAGTTTTAATAAAATACATCATTCATCAGTGCAACAAATGCACTGATGAATGGTGTAATTAATATTTTGGAAAACTTGAATGCATTGGAATAATTAGTAACTTTAAATAAGCATGCGATTATAAAACAAAGCTGAATCTTAAAATGCATCCAAATTAAGCTATGGTCCAATAGGATATACGATGAGTTTGTGAATAGAAGACTACTGTGTATTGTTATTGTTGTTGTTGCTCATGCTTACTTGTCTGATAGAGTCAGCCCAAGCCCACGAGAATTCTCGTGTCAAGGAGCTCTAGATTACACCTGTTAGGTGCTCGTGACAGTACGATTTGGCTCAGTTTCGCCCCCTAGTTTGATGGAGAGCACCCCGGGGGGACGGGTTCGAGGGTCTCCCACCTCTCTTCCCTTCCACCAAAACACATGAGACGACTTTGGGCTCGCCGCATATTTAAAATGCCGCCATGCCCCACCGACACTATACATTTACAAACATCCATGCTTTCTCCGGTATTCGAACCCGAGCCCTTCGGCACGGCAGTCAGCGAACTAACCACTATATCGGTTGGGCGGCCTACTGTGTATTAATTAGATTTATTTAAAATTTAAAATGTTATTTATTTTTATTTACGTTTTCTAATTTTCGGAGTAGATAAAGCAGTCTTTAGTTTAAGAGCACACCGATTTCAAACCTTATCTTAACTGAATATATTCGCTTGCTAAATGAGTTTGCTCAAAATAAACAAACCTCTTCAAGAATACCTTTTTCTACTAAATACAAAATTGTTTCTTTGACTGCTAGTTCAAAATATGGAAACTAGAAAATCTACCTCTTTCATTAGCTATGTAAACAACTAATAAAGCTTCTGAATCAAAACCAAAAAATCCTTTATCTAATTTTTGTTTAAAAAATACACGTTGCAGTATCTATGATCCTTTTGATTTTTATAATAAGATTGCTATAAAGAAAGAAAAAACAATTAAATTAGACTTAATTGGTATATACGTACATTTTTTAATCCTCCCACGTCTTTTCATTTATTTGTTTTTTAGTAATCGGCATTTCTTTCTAAACCAAACAGAAAGATTACTACTCTCTGAGCTAAATGAGTTTCCCTTCTTGGTTTAAATTTTAAATATTTGCTATAATTATTTTTCACTGAAGTATAGTAATGATATAAATATTTCGTTCTCCTATTCTGAAGCAAAAAGGAATGTCTGAAAGTTTGTATATTAAGTGATGTCAGACTACTTGTCTTAATTATAAACATTGTTAACTGAGCTTGGATGGAAAAACATATTTTGTTGTTAAAAACAATCTAAAATATTTTCCTCACTTTATTTGTAAAGGTAATTAGTGAAGCAAGTTGCTACAAAATATTCAGATATAGAGATCCTCAGCTAATGTAAGTAAGTAAAATAAAGCACTAAAATCCAATTAATATGACGTGAAAATTGTAACACTCTAATTAATGAAGGAATTTTGATTAACTTGCTTCGCTTACCAAAAGGTTCTGAAAGTAATACGACGTTGGTGAAAAAGAACTTGAAAAAAATCACGAAACTTCGAAAACTTTCTGAACAAAATCCGCCTTACAACTTGAAAGTAATTTATTTCTGCATTTGTGCATCGATCTAATTATTCATACTGTGGAGTGTACCTTACAAAATTTTTGATTGCAGTCTAACTGTTACATTTTTTAGAATTCATATTGATTCTGGATATAATTAAGAAAATTGTCTTGCCTTATGTTTATTCATCTAAGTGAATGAAATTAATTCATAAACAATTAAATTATTTTAAAATAAACTTAAAACTGAATTTTCCTCAAACTTATATCTATGCCATTAAGTTTTAACTTAGGTCAAGGTGATCACGCTCATCCAAATTTATTGCGAAAGTTACTATTTAAAACTATAAAGCGGCTGTCTCAAGCTCAAATTGCATGCAGGGCCAAATGATCAGTCTGGAAGCAGCTGATAAGCTGAAATGTTTTATGAATAATTTTTTTAAGCCCAAAGGCGCATTAGCCCAGAAGGAGTATTAGTTTCGAAACGGCATTTTGAATTGAATCACTAAAAGCGTTGTATAACTTTTCAAATTGTTGCCACCAAATATTTTCGCCCTCTGTTATATTTAAAGAAATTAAGTAATGAAGAATGAATGCATGTATATTTCTTGCATTGTGAAAAAGCAACGGTACTTAGAGCCACGAAATTTGGAATAACGTAGTCCTCCATCCTAATATTAGCATCTGGAAGCTCGAATTTGGTTTATTGTCTGTTTTATATTTTGTAAAACTTTAACGAATTTTTTTTAATAAATTCAATGATTTCAAAGCGAGGAGTGGCAACATTGAACAGAAAAAAATGTCACCTTGCACGCGAGACTGTCTATCAGAAATTCTAAAGATATGCGGTTTTGAAATATTTTTAGCCCAAATGCTCTCGAAACGTGTAAGTGTATGTAAACTAAAAAACGTCCCTTTTGGCCCAAAATAAAATCTGAAACCTTTCAGATATTTTTAGAACGAAATAAAATATTTTAACTCTATTTTAATTTTAATGCTGCAAAGGAAAACATTTCCATTCATATTTATTTTCTATCTGAAATCTCAAAGTTGGTATCTACGAGAAATTTAATTATTTAAGCTTGGTAATTTAGACATATTGACTTCTAATTATTAAAATATTTATTTTTCACCTGTCATTTATTTCAAGTACTTTTAATGCTTCGAATTAATCACCAAATAACTTACCTTTAATTTTCCAAAATTTAACAAATTATGAAAATTTCCATTGGTACAAAACATGAAAATAGATAATAAAAAAAACTGTTTTTATGAGTTTATTTATGAAAGTTTTCTTCAACGCACACAAAAAAATGCATATATTTGCATCTTAAACGTCTTTACTTCTTACTACAAATCTCAGCTATAACACTTCATGGCGTTTCCATTACGATAAAATTTGTAACTTTGGAGAAAGCATACTTAGAAACTATCAACAGCATGAATTGTAGGTATTCGTCAGTCAGTCTGGTTCTTTTCCTAGATTTACTAATTTTTGTAGCAGAAAAAAATGTTTAGTTATACTCCAAAACAAAGCGATTATTCTTATTACAAAACATTCGTAACTGAGAGCATTTGTATTTTGACAACTACGAAAAATGATTAAAGATATTTGTATCTTCCAATCATTTAAAAATATAACACTGCAAATTAATTAGCAGTTAACTAAATAATTATTAATTAATTATTTGCAGATTTTCTGGGATTAAAATAATTCTAGGATCTATAATCAAAATATTAATATCCTTCCTCCAGATTCTTGTTACAATAATTAATATCATAATCATGTTAATTAATTTACGAGTAAAGTATTGCTGGGCCGTAAAAAATTGCTTCGGGCGACACATGCGGTAGTGGGCCGGGATTTTAAACTACTACTGGAAGACATGATTATTAAAATAACATAGTTCTTAACAGGAACGTAATTTATGGAACAGCTCATAAATTAGGCTAGTGAATTAAAAATAAATTAGGCTAGTGAATTAAAAATAAATTAGGCTAGTGAATTAAAAATAAATTAGGCTAGTAAACTCATAGCCCATAAATTAGGCTAGTGAATTTTTAACTCCACTTCATTTAATGAATATTAATCATTAGAAGATGTATTAAAAGGCAGAATTTTAAAATGCTATTAATAGCATATACAAAAACCTAGATTCAAAGAGGAGAAGAAAGTGGAGATCATTGCTCAGTTCTCGGAAGTTAATATAATGCATTATATTGCTTACTAAGCATTATATTGCTTACTACTATTGCATTATATTGCTTACTACTATTGCATTATATTGCTTACTACTATTGCATAAGTAAGCAATATAATGCACGTAAGCATTATATGGCTTATTTAGCGCTGTTATTGACTTGTAGCGAATTCACCGTGAGATCAAATTAGTTTCTCTCTATTTTGAATTTGAGTTCTGTTTATATTCTAGTACGAATATCTCTGAAGAAATTTCAGTGTTTAGTTTTATTTCTTGTGAAAAGAATACATTTTATTAACTTTTTATCGACTTGTGCATTAAATCCATTACGAACCCGTACGCACGCAACACCATTTAAACTCCTAGGTTTTTGGCACTTTAAATCTGAAGGAAATATAGGTTTTCCTTTTAAGGTCTATTGTTTAGGCTCAGAACGTGACCCAAGCATCAGATTGATTGATCCGAAATGAGGCATTGTTTAGACCCACGCATCAGACTGATTGATCCGAAATGAGACAACGTTCAATCAGAGTCATAGAGGGAATCAGACACGCTTCAGTTAAAATATTTTCACCAAACCTTCTAAACGTAATGCAAGTATTGGCACTAGAATAAGTGTATAAATGCAGAAGTACTTTGCAAAGATGTGGACCTGCTAAAGATTGGACAAAACTGAAATAAAAAAGAAAGCTGCCACTAAAAAAGAAAAATACTTGTTTACAAAATTAGTGTACCTTCAAAAACACTGAGTTGTACCTTCAAAAACACAATGCAAATGTAATATGCCATTAGAAAATTAAACTAGAATTTGAGGCATGAGAACTTTGGATTGTTGAATTGTATAAATACCTCATTATGATAGTGCAGGTATATTAAGTTATGCGTAAGACTAAGATTAAACTTTCCTTAGAAAATAAATTTTAAGATATAGAAATTAAAAGCAAAATGGAAGAAATTGAAATAAAAATATCTAGCATTAAGTCCAAAAATAAAAATTCACAACTCACAATTGAGCATTTGATCCTTGAATGGAATTAACTATTTTTTCTTTCGAATTATTCCTCTTATTTTATTCCGTTTATATTTATCATATTTATCTAAATTCAGAAATCTAAATATTAAAAGATAATCTTCAAACATTTTATCATTTTTTCGCAATTAATCGTCTTTTGTCATGCTGCAGATTTTTGAATAATGAAAGAATTCAAAGTTGCATTTATATTTTTCGGATTACATTCGAAATGATGAATTTATAATTATTTTACTAGAGAAATCACAATGGATATTCATTTTATTATTTATTTCTCTGAATTACATTTTTCTTACTTGTCCGGGAATGTACAATTAAAATATTTGTTTATTTCATTTTTGTAACATTTTAATTTTTCCCCAGGAATAGAAAATTAAAAAATATTAGTTGAAATATCAAAATATAATAATCTTTAGTCTGAAATTCAGGTTATTTCAAGTTGGAAACATGTTAAATATACAAAATAAATACTCAGTTTTCGAAAGAGTAGTTTCGTTTTCTAATCGTATTTATTTGCATTAATAAATCAGAGTTTTATTCATTTCTTCCAAACATAATAATTAAATAAAATTAAGGTAACAATAAGTTTTGTATTTCAAATTAATAGCAAAGGAAAATTAAAATTTATCAAAGATTAATTCCCAGCATGTTCTAACTAGAATTAAGATTTTTTTAAGAGGAAATAAATTACTAGTAGATTGTGTCTGAAATTAAACATATTCCGGCATAAATGTATCCGGCAACGTTCTGATCTTTTCTCTTTTAAATGAATTATTTTTATTTCATTTAGCGGTTTTAAAAAACAAGCAAAAGTTTGTTTTTCAAAACTTTCAGCTTAATTGTGCTAAAAAAACATTAAAGTCTTTGTATTAAAAAATCTATAAAATTTCAAATATTTTAAGAAAAATACTGATTTCATTGAATACCTTTCTTTGGCGTAGATCTTGTTGAAGCCTTGAACGAGGATATTTAATATTTGGATATCAGTAACTGAAATATTATTGTAACGAAGGACATTATGATTTGAGCTCTAATTTAGTATTTAAGAATTGGAAATATCACATTATACTTGTCGTTTTCGATCATGGAGTCACAGGGGTTGCATTGGTTGCATAATAAAAATTTTGTTACGTTTAATAAGCGTTTTTATTCATCATACAGGAACCAGAGGGCTTTAACACTTATGCTTTAAAATAATTTTCATTCAAAACGACGATAAAAATGGTGTTTATCAAAATTTAACACTATCTGAAATTTAAATACGCATAAATTTCACTAAATTTTCTTTCTCGTAAAAATCGTATTTCATGTCTCCCAAAGTATAAGGAGAACATTCCTACCAAGTTTCATAACAAAATACAGAGTTTAGACATCTTTTTTTAAGCTTTGGAATTCACTTAAAATGTTTTAACGCTTTCCAAAATTTACATTTAAAATTAAAACTTATGAATCTAAAATACATACCTTTAGTTTTTTTAACTTTTATAAATTTGAACCTCTGATGTTGTTAGAAATTTAAGTTTTTAACATTGCTATTTCTTTTCCTTTCCCTGGTCGATTTTACCATTGCTAGTGATACAAGGAATGATCTCAACAAATATACAACTATTCGCATCGCGAGAATCCTTGTGGTTATGTCCAGCTGCCAAGCGAAGATCCACAGTTTGAATGCTGGCAATGGCCCAGCTGGAATTTCACTTTGTTCGTTTCGAAAACCTTAGACGTCTCTGTTAAAAGCCTCTACAATTAGAGGATGCATTCAATACGAAGAGTTTCGAAATTTTGCAGGCGAAACATTCAAGAGTCTCAGATAAAGCATGAAATATTGCTAAGATACGTGAAATCTTACATTAAAATATATGACAAACATATACGTATCCATGATAAATTATTTAAGTTTAACAGACATATTTTTGCGGATCATCTTGCCACAAATGTTCTCTAAATAGTGTTCTGGACTTGGATTTTCAGTAGCAGTTGATCACAGACGTTCTTATTCAGAGCTTTGGAAGTTAACTATGTATTTAAAACTTCCTTTACTGTTTTTGCCTTTAACTTATCCCTCTGTTATTTACACCGGCTGTTTGGACATAATTGATGGCATGAATGAGTTATACTCGACAGAAAGGTATTCAAACAGAAAAGTATTCAAACAGTACTTCAGAAAGCTATTCAGACAGCATACAGAAAAGTAATCAAAGATTACTTTAGACTTGAAGTAAATAATACGAATTGCTTCAATAAAAATATTGTAGCCATTTAATTAAGAATTTATTTTGGATCATCTGGAGCGTTTTGCAGTTTTTCCATGATAAATACAAACGAAACAATTTGTAGAATAATATAAAAACTATTTTGTCAGGGACCTTTTTTCCATTCGTCCAGGAAATGGAAAAATCCTTTTTTTAAAAAGTCATTACATTTAATTTAGAAGTCAAACGACAGGATAATCATTAGATTTATCAGGTGTTTCTCCCGCCTTCTTAGCATGCTTTCCTGGTTAGTGGTCAGCACGCTCGAGGCATATTCGAGCGGTCCGTGGTTCGAGTCCCGGCCAGGGTATTGCTCATTTTTCATCACTCCTGCTTTCAAAAAAATACCTAATGACTCTACAAGTGGCGCTTGAATTAAAAGGTTAGTGGATGATGAATCTATAACACCAGGATTTGGCGGGAGTCCCCTAATTCCCAGTCGCCCTTTAAAATGGGAGTATATAAGGTATTTCTCCCGGCTTTTTCGCTTGCCTTCGTGATGTAGAGGTCGACGCGCATTCGAGAGGTCCGTGATCGCTTATTTTTCAGCTCTGCTTTTAAAAAAATACCTAATGACTCTACAAATTCATTAAATCATATCAACATTTATAATTAGATTATCATTAGATTCGTTAGGTTAAGTAATTAGATTTTTTCATAAAAAAGGTACTGAGATACTGTTCGACAGTCTTCAAAGAAATGAACTCCAGGCCATTCAAGTGAAGCCATAAAGCGAGCTGAAGAGAATATAATCAAAAGGGGCAAAGAATAATATGGGTGTGGAGTGACACAAAACATCGGAGTCGTAATCAATATAAGTCTTTTTCTTACATGCATCGAAATATGGGGTCAAGCGTTGTCATGATGAAAGACAACAGCGACTGGACATTACACCATT
The DNA here is from genome assembly GCA_000611955.2 of Stegodyphus mimosarum. Lineage (NCBI taxonomy): Eukaryota > Metazoa > Arthropoda > Arachnida > Araneae > Eresidae > Stegodyphus > Stegodyphus mimosarum. Next base: position 51,840 of record KK118382.1, on the reverse strand, counting down.
ACCAAACACTGTCACCAGAAATTTCAAGTCAGTATTAAATATACATACCCTCTCTCATATTCGTTTAAACTACTGGGATATGATCGGTAGACCAGTAACCAACAATTTAGACACTAAAAAAATTTTGTAACATGTTCAAGTCGTGCATGGAGTAGATTACTTCTGAGAAAGTAATGGCTATTTAAAAATACACTCACGTTTGTGAAAATTGCAACACCATGAAGGACTTACGCGAGTGAGCTGAAATTTTCAGGAAATGCAAAGTAGCGCATGATATGCAAATGATTAGAATTGCAAATCCGTAGCGCATGCGTATGCTGAGCAGCGCCCTCTGAACGGCTGATGGATCCGAATAAATAGACGGCTGTAGCGAGGCGTGTATGGTTATCGGTGGTTATCTGCTAGTGGTAAACGTTAACTCAATCTGTACTTATGCCTCGTCGACGAAAGAGAGCGAGATTTGAACAACTTACAGAGTTTGAACGAGGGAGAATCATCGGCCTTCGTGAAGCTGGATTGTCGTATCGTGCAGTAGCCTCTCGTGTGCAGCGTAACAGCAGCACAGTGATGCGCGTTTGGAAGCAGTGGACGGACGAGTGTCGGACAACTCGGAAATCCGGGAGTGGACCCCGAAATGTGACGTCAGCTCGCGATGATAGACACCTGGTCCGCATGGCGCGGACGGACCGTACAGCTTCCTCTAGACAATTGGCAGCACTGTGGTCAATAGCTACAGGTGTTTCATTGTGTGCTTCATCAATTCGTAGACGTCTGCTGCAGTGTGGACTGCGCGCACGGACTCCTTTATACAGGATCCCCCTAACGCACGACCATCGCCGCCTGCGGCTACAATGGGCCAATCAGCATAGAGACTGGCGTGCTGATTGGCAGCATGTCGTGTTTTCTGACGAATCCCGCTTTAATTTGTGGTACCATGATGGCCGCATTCGTGTCAGACGCTATGCCGGTGAACGCCACCTTCCGGAGTGCATTATCGAACGCCACAGTGGACGAACACCCGGAGTTATGGTCTGGGGCGCCATAGCATATCATAGACGATCTCAATTGCTACGAATTGTGGGCAATCTGAACAGCAACCGGTATATCCGTGAAGTTCTACAGCCCGAAGCTGTTCCCTTCCTTCAAAGCTTGCCAGGCGCTGTATTTCAACAGGACAATGCCCGCCCTCATACTGCTCGGATTGTTAAATCCTTCTTTGCAGCGCAGCAGGTACAGCTTCTTCCATGGCCTGCGTGTTCCCCGGATATGTCGCCAATTGAACATGTGTGGGATGTCATTGGTCGGCGTCTTGCTCGTGATCCTCGTCCTGTTGCGTCTGCAGACGAACTTTGGGTACGCGTACAAACGATATGGAATGCTCTTCCTCAGTCAGACATTCAAACTTTGTTTGACTCCATGCCACGTCGTGTAGCAGCACTTATTGCGGCGCGTGGTGGCCACACAAAATACTGATTCTGATCTCTTGTTCTTGTTTGTTTGCTTTGAACATTTAATCATTTATTTGTACCACTACCACTCAACTGTGTATTAAATTGCATTCAATTATGACGATTCCTTCTTGGTGTTGCAATTTTCACAAACGTGAGTGTATAATTTAATCAAGAGGTATTAATATCACTCACTCCTCTAGGTCAGATTTTGCCTAAAAGTATTTTGGTTTGTCTGTTTCCTCAAAACTAGACATTTTGCTTATTTATAAATCAATCACAATGCATGGGATAACTATATAATGTAAAAAATTTCTTTATCTATAACGATATTTATAAAAGGCTGTATGTTTGCGGAAGAATTAAAAAATACTGCGGTAAGTAAATTTCTTTATTAATAGTTTTATTCTGCAAACTAAACCGTACCTCATCTTCTTTGCTTTCTAGTTCTAGGCTATTTCTGTGTAGAAATGTTTCGTCTTTTAATAGTATTCTAAAATGCTTTTCATAAAGCAAAATATGTGTCCGTGAAAGAATTTTCATTTTTTTTTTGTAAAATAAACATTGACAATTAGAAAAAACTTCTAGAATTTTCTGTATAACGTTTTCTAATACATAAACTGTCATAAACAGAGAACTAAGCTAAATCTGTTTTGAAAATTAAAACAAAATAATAATTATTTCGTAACACAAATATCATTTAAATGTCTGTTACCATAGCTATTCGTAAACTATTATCGTAAAGCATTCATACGTCGCTGAAATTCGTTTAATATTATGCAATTTTTTTATCAGAAAACACCCAAGAATTAGTCTCAAACTATTTCTTGCAGAGAAACGCATTTTGACTCGTGTAAGAGAAATATTAGGCGGGGAAAAACACACTCTGAGAGGTATGTCATGCCGCAGACTAGTCTTTCAGGCTGAAAGGGACATATATATCGACATTTGCTTGAAAAGGTACTAGGAAACGCTATTACAGACACAAAAGTATTCCCTAGAGAAACTCTTCACTTTAAGGGTGACCGAAGTCCCTATTTTCTCCTAAGAAGCCTTAAGGTTTAGTCCCATTACTGCTGCAGTAAGAATTGAGGTAAATATTTTATTCCAAGTGGATAAAAGTGCATTTTATTTTAAAGATTTTGTGACATTTTTCGGACATATTATTCTAAATTAGTTATTTAGGTATATTTATATGTTTTCTACTAAACTATTGAATTGTTTAGAAAGCATCAAAAAGGTATTCCCATTTTGAACTCAAGGTATTAGCATAAATTCACAGTTCCAGAGACCTAGTGTGAACTTACTATTAAGTTCTATTTCAGGTAATATAGATAAAAGTAGTAATAACGTTTCTTTGTTATTAAGCATTCCTATGTAAAAATGAAATTAGAAAGGTTTTCATTTTTAATGGTAATGTGCTTTACCAGTTTGGTTTATATTTCTCTCACAAATAATAAAACTACATCACCATATATCAAATGGACTCAAAATTAATATTTTGATTGACTATGCCATTAAAGGACAAAATATTACATAACACGTTTACAAATATTAAAATATTGTGAAATACTGTTAGAATGAAGGAAAAAGGGCTTTGCATATTTAAAAATAAACAAAACATTTTAAGATTCGGAAAAAAAGCATCGTAATTTAATTTTGAAAGTCTTGACAACTTAGTTTGTGATTAACTTGTATATGTGTTAAAACTTTATAAATATGAGATGTATTAATTTAGTTTTCGCTTACTGAAAAGGAATCAAAAATACACATTTCCTGCCTTTATAATTAACTACACAATAATTCTATAAAAGCAAATATAAAATTTTCTGCCATGAAAGTTACTTCTTCATGGATACTTAAATAGTTCTTCATGGTTACATAAAAATACTTCTTCTTGGAGCCTCTGCCTGGGGTAATAACTTGAATACCCACGCTCAACGACACTTACAATCCGCTCGAAGACCATTTCTATTATTGATATCGAAAGCATACAGAACTACTCCTACAAATGCACTTCAAATCATCACTGGTATACCACCCATCAATCTTTCAATCAAAAAAGAAGCCACAAAAGTCCAAGTCTCAAGATTACTATCACAAGCTCATTTAACAATAACCTTTACTCTCCGAATAATTATGAATTCCTAGAACACAATCTGTATTTAAAACCTTCTCAATTTATTACAAAATCTTTAATTGCAACTTCATCAATTTATAATTTCAATCTTCAAATTTATACTGATGGCTCCAAATCAGATTCAGTCGTTGGCAGTGCATATTGTGTTTTCCAAAATAATAACATATTAAAACAAAGGTATTTTCGTCTTTATCAAAATAATAGGTCTTCCAAGCAGAACGTTTTGCAATAGAACAGGCAATAAAGTATGCGAAAGATACCTCATTAACAAGTATCATAATTACTGATAGTGCGTCCATCATCTTTGCAATAATTGGTCATAGCAAATCACCAACAGTACGTCGCATACATCATCTTCTATCTCTGTTTACACTTAATCTCAGACCAAAATTTAAATGGACAAAAGCTCACTCAGGTACAAATGGCAATGAAATGGCAGACCAATTGGCAAAATATGCAGCAAATAATCCTTCACTTCCCCAATATTTTCTACCATATCCTCTATCATATTTCAATAACCAACTAGTTATCGAGAAGACGATCTCAAACCCCTTTGGAAAGAAAAATGGATCTCTGACACGAGAGGCAGACACAGCTTTTTATTTATTCCAACTCCTTCAACAAATCTAGTATCTACTGAACGTGCAATCATAATTCTACTCACAGGTCATGGTCCATTTCCTTTCTACCTGCATAGATTTAGATTACATTCTTCAAGCCAATGCATTTGTGGACACGATGGAACAATAGACCATTATCTGTTTCACCGTGAAATTTCTAAAGAATTTCATCTTAAACCATATAATGCAACATCTGCTCCACTTTGGTTCAAGCAATTTAAGAAAAGTAATATACTTCGTAAAAAATTGCAGTCACCTATAACTTATCTATCTTTAAATTGTTACAACCTCAAAGCACCGTAAATATTTACATAGCTTACTCCCTCCCACTTGGGAACTTCTGTAAACTAAGGATTCATCCTTCCTCAAAATTTCGTGAATTATGAAATCCTCATGCTTTTTCTGAATTTATTAATGTAGAAAATTTAATTATCCAAATTACGTCCTTTCTAATATTACTGTCTTCATCATTGTACATGTTTATATGCCAATTATCTTGACTTCAATTAATTACTACTCAAATATTTTTAATTTAAAGACTACAACTCAAGGACTGTTCTTATATTCAAGACCTACTTTTATGCTCAAGGATTGTTTACCTTTTACCTTTTACTTATCTCTACAGTTACAGACTACTAATTTATTTCTAGACTAATTTAATTTTTTTTCTATATTTAGTGTTTTTCTCATTCTTTTTTTTAATTTGGCTTATATATTTCTAAATTATATATGTCTAAATTCTTTAAAATGTATAATGATATTTTATAGTATATAATTTGGTTATTCTTCAAAATTAATATATAAAAATCTGTAAACATAAAGTTTTCAACACATGTAACAATTCTCTTAGTATTTTTGTTATGAACTTTATTGGAAACAGCCTCTGTATGTCATATGTATATTTGTATATTCATTGTAACTCTGTAAAATTTTATTTCAAATAAATGCCGCTGATAGTGGATGGTGGATAGTTTCCATCAATAGAGCACAAAAGCTGAAAGTCGAAAAGATGGTGCAGCTGCTCTATTGATGGTCTGTCTCCTGCCATTAAAGTTGCTGTAGCATATACATTAACTGTTTAAAAAAATTGCCATGCTTCATAATCTCTGTTCATGGTGATAGTTAAGCAATATATTAAAAAATAGCTTTCACATAAGGAGAATTATGACCATTTATTCACTTAAATGAAATTTAAATTTTTATGAATGCTTAGTGGAGTATTATTGTATGTAGTGGAGTATTGAAATATTACTGGAAAACCATTTTACTGACCAAAATTAGCCGGAAAAAATCTTGTAGTCAAAATTACAAAATGCATCAGCAGTTAAAAGTTTTGAGAATCATATACAGATGTAGCTTAAGATAACTCCGTGTATAAATTTTCAAATGAAATTTCTATACAAATTTTGGTTCAATTCTGCCATACATAGATTTGTGAATACAAATTGCTAAAAATACTTTTCAAATTAGGAAAAACTGTATGCAGTAGTATAGAAATAAAATTCTCATGCGCAGAAATACTAAAATGTGACATGTTTTTCATCTACTTAAATTGATATCACTTACACAATGTTAAAAATTGAGATCCTTATCCTAATTCCTATTCCGATAGGAAAAGCAGATTAAATCGGATAAAAAGTGTAAGAATAGGTCATACAATTTTAATCCTTGTATTCAAAGCAAATTTTTCATCATAAAAATTCGATTTTGTTTTCAAAAATATAAGATGAAGAACAAATTATCAGCTGGAAGTTTATATGTAAAGATGTCATAAGGAAACTTAATTTTTTAATATGTATCACTGAAATCTATCATTCCAGCAAAATTGAAATTTAGTAGTATATTCTATATGATTCATATTTTCAATTGAAAATTGAAATATGAATCATATAGTCAACTGAAAAATAATTTCAATTGAATTTTCATCGAACAATTGAAAATTCATATTTTCAGTTGTTCATTGAATTATTCAAGTGATATTCCGTCTTGACTATCTTCAAACGGATGAATTATTCAAGCGATATTTCGTCTTGACTTTCTTTAAACGTCCTATATAAAAGAATTTGATAAGATTTATTGCATATTTCGATTTTGTATTTAGTTAGTGTTTGAGAGCTCATCAGGTACAAGAAACTGTCTATGGGGTAAAACATACTTAGATAGTCAGTTGAAAATAGGTTTATAACAAAGCAATGCATTAAATTAATTCATTTTTTATTTATCTTAAATTTATGTCTTTGCCAGAGCACAATCATATATATTTGTAGCCTTTTTTATAGCCGTTTGCTTAAAGAACAACGTCTTTATGAAATCGAATAATTAAGCTCTCGTATTATCGTAGAGAATATTCTGGTCTTACTTGTTTATTCTTGGAGCAGGAAATATGATAAAGAAATCCTCTATACCGTCTCCGGGGTTCGAGCTAAGGATCTTTCAATTGCTAGCTGTATATATTAAAAATTTATATCATGACAGCATGGGGAAAATGCATTATTCATGACGTTCTTTTGCGCTTAAAGGGAAAAATAGAAGAGGCACAAAATATATTCCATGAAATCCAGGCGATAACGAGTAATGTTTCATCACATTTTAATTCGGAAGGCACTGGACAGATCAAATTCCCTGAAACAAGGGAGAAAAATAAAAAAGAAAGAAAAATAAAATATCTACCTTTCGCTGAGATTCGAATCAGAGAATCTGGATTTTCCAGTTACTAGCAATACCTGTTAACAAATTGCACTACGACAAATGCATGAGATAATTCCTTACATGTTTGCAATGTAATCTACCATTCTTTAATAGCTATACTCGAGTCGTTAATGAAAAAACATCATTCTTATTCTAAACACATTTGAACTACAAAAATCCTTCCAAATAATTAGTTTTTATATAAACACTCCCAAGTAGCACATGACGTAGCAAAGACGTTGCAAACTGGTCCGAGGGGTTGCAAAGTGGTCACAGTAACTTTTACATCGTCTTTACAACACAGCGAAGACGCAAAATATTTGCCGTTGCATCGTGGCAATTTCTCGACGTCGGTGAAACGTCATGATTTGACCGCTTTTAGATGTGATCGTTTTAGCATTTTTTTCATAGTCCATCAGCGTTACTTTTAGAATGAAAAGGAACTAAATCTACCCTTTCAAGAATCTGAAGTCCACATAAGATTTATTTTGCAGTGTTTCATTACTTTATTTCATTTAAATATATTAATCTAAATTAGGTTCATCTAATGAAATATAAATTTAATATAAATACTTTTTATATTATTAAATTTAATTGATACTAAAAATACGTGCTAAATTATTGTTTAAATTTTTGTTAAAATAATTAATACTTAAAATATTTTTTAAAATACTACAGCAAAATTTTTAAAAATGAAAATAATCTATAAAGTTAATAATTTATGCATTTTATATAAAAAAATCATATTTCCGAAATCAATGCAAATCTAATTTTTTACAAATCATATGCTAGCAATTATTTCACTCCTGAAATTTGACTTTATTTATTATTTTTGAAGTAAGTACGAATTTATTTGAATTAATATGCTGACATAATACGAAACATTTTACTGCATACAGTGAAAAGAGTTCTAAGTTTTACTTTGTTAAATTTATAATTTGAAAATCAGAGTTCTTAATGTCAATTAATTCAACTAAAAATTAAATAATTCAAATGTAACTTGTTGCACGGAAATTACACTGAAATCATTAAAAAGCACAATATTAAAGTTCATTAAATGTAGATACTTTCACTCTACAACTATTTCATTGATAAATTCATTCCCAGGAATGAATTTAATTCAATATTCTAATAATATTAATGCAATATTCTTTTATTCCAAACTGAACCTTATTTCTTGCCAAATACTCACTAATATATAAATATATCTCAGTTTATAAATAACACATCCTTCATATTCTCTTAACCAACTGAAAAGACACTTGAGTGCGTGGGAGAGAATAGCAGACAAAGTAGAGACACGTGTTTAAAGGAACTGTCGTCACTAGGCACGTTTACAGATAAATTAAACAACAGCGATAGATATGCGTTAATCTTAAATAATATTTATTCTCCTAATGCCACGTGCATTTAGCTAAATTATGATAAGTTACGTTTGCTAACTGTAACTGTGCATTATTCATAAACCAGCGCGATATTTTGTAAGATGAGGTTTATTGCCCTTGTGTGTTAGCAGAGATAAGTATCGTTTGCAACTAAAAAATTATCTTTTAAAATAGTTTTTACTTGAAATGGTGTTATTTTGATAAGATATGCTGTTTTCTTCATAAGCTTTGAGCTGACTGTGATATCTTTGCGCTCATTGTGAGTGAATGACTAATGTTGGAAGCGAAATGCTGTTAACGAACTTCAAAAGGCTGTAAAATATTATTTTTTCCTGAAGTTATAATATTAGATGTTATAATAATTTTTAATTTAGATTAAGAAGAATAATTACTCGTGTCGAATTAATTAGATAAAAATAAATCTAAGTTTAAAATGTTTTTGATCTAAGCAAAGGTATTGTTAAATTATACAAGTATGTATTTAAAGTTCTACAATTAATTTATCAAAATGTAAACTAAAATAAAATGTTTTCGCCTTAATGATTAATTCTTGAATTTATATTAATAATCAAGTAAAATTAAAGTCTCAGAATATTAAACTGATACTGTCACGAACGTTTCAGGTGCCTGAAATTAAAATAGGAAAAATACTTATTTTAATTTTCTGAAACTTAAGTATTTCACAATGAATTACTCTACTAAACAATTTGTCAGTTTTATTGATAAGTTTTATTTTTTTAAATATTGCTCCAACTTTGAGATGGAGTTTATGCATGCACGCAACTGCTACGATGACTATTAGTAAATTTTTATAATGGATAAACGTTTTAGTTGTAAATAACTTAGGATTTAGTATTATATTGTTAAGTGTTTACAGTTACATAGTCGTCGACTAATATTACACTTGGCTCTAGTGTAGAATTGGGTGCCCCTTGTTTTTTGGCGAAAACTTTTGTTCAGTTTTGGCGATGAAACCCCATTTCTGTTTACCATGAGAGTTTTAACATGGTTTTAGCTTCTTGATTTATTTAATTGAAAATAAATCGATGTGCACGTGGACAAAGTCAAAATGTGTAATGACTAAGTTTGTGCAATTCTCTGATGTTTTTTTTAAGTGAAAATAGGTCGATGTGTACATGGACACGGAGTTTGTGAAATTCTTTGACTTCTTGTTTTGGTTTTGTGTAGCGGCCATCTTGAAATTGTGTCTTATTGGCGCCGTTCTTGGCATCAAAACAGAATCGCCAAAAAACAAGGAGCACCCAATTGTAAACTTTTACCATATGTGGTAAAGAAGCTTTTAAAGTTATCATTTAATATCTTTGAAATGATATGGCTATTTTGCAAAGCTATCTCTGAGATTTAACAGAGAAGAATGATAATGCTGTTATAAACTGAAGCGCCTTTTTACCCACATATATAGCTTTACTTTTATTTATGTCGGATTGAGTTTTATTTGCTTAGAACCTACTATTATTGTTATGTATTTATAATAAACACTGTTTCATAATTACTCTCACTTACATACTAAAGGATTAAGGAAAGAAATGATGAAATCTTAAATAATCCTTACTTAGAATTTAAATTATTTAAAAAAATATACTTTAAACTACTGAAAGTAATTAAAGCTACTTAATAATATATAATTAGAAGTAACGTTGAATTAAAATTCTGAAATAAATATTATTACATGCTATATATGTTTCCCATTTTGTCGCTTTCTGATAGATTTGGCTAATAATAGCTTATATGATGATATTTTTAAGGAATCATCCAGGAACTTAGTACTGCATATCAATCAGCGGAGAAAAGATGATGCTTCCCTTGACCATTAATGTTTTTACTTTTAACCAGACAAATGAATCAAATCCGAAATCATTGATATTTTGTCCTCAATTTAAATCTCGGTGTTATCATTTACGGTTGCGTACATTTTTTTCATGGTTTATCTCTGTATAATATTCGCTTAGAAAGTTCTCCAGTAAAACAACTCTCACTGAGATTTCTGGATAATAATCTATATTTTATATTCTTAATTTAATTATAATTTTTCAGTTTCTTTATTTGATTCAAAACTAGCTTTACAATCTAAAGTTAATTCAACTCTAATTCACTTTCGAAATTATTAGGAGAGTTTTCTGTACTCTTCACACCCCAAGTATTTTCTTATCAGTATTATTGTAAATAACTTTATAATTCCTTTAATTTTCATGAAAATCATGTTTAAACACGTTAAAAATATCTGAATGGAAACTAAAAGTCTCAAAATTGAAAAAATCTAAAGTTTTTAGAATTATACCTTTTTCTAATCATTGCCATACTTTACACATATGGATAACTAAGTAACATAATCTTAAAAAGCATGCATGCAAGTATTTCATCGAAAATTCGATTAAATTCAGGAGCTTTCCTCGCCAGTTTTTAAATGAAATTTTCTCTCAAAATATTCTAAGAGGTATGGTAGATATTTCAAAACATATATAATCCATTTCATCTAAAGTTATTTTTGCATTTTTTCCCCCTAGGGTAACAAATTTTGGAAAATGATTAGTTAAAGGAATTAATCTATTGTAGACTGTTATATTGTTAGTCTATAAAAACCTCATAATAACTGCCCTGTTGTCATGTATTGAATATTTAAATATGTAGATGAATTTTAAAAAAATGATTATATATGCATATATATGTATATTATTTGCAGATGATTAATGACAATATGATAACTGATAAACAAAAGCTTAGTCAAGTTTCAGCATTAGCTGCCAAGCATTGCGAAATTAACTCTATGGGCTATAACTAATCCTATGGACTATAACTAATCCTATGGACTATAACTAACCCTATGGACTATGTATAACTCAATGGACAGACTGGTAACAAATACTTGTTTGTTAAGATTATGCAATTTGTTTTAAACTGAAGCACACGAAAACAATAAATTCATTTGATGTTTCTTGTAAATTTCTTGTTTAAAAACTTGTTTCGCCGCCATTGATAATTTTGTGAGAATTTTTAATATTTAATATATAATAATTTGATAGAATTCTGTATTTATACATTTTCTTTATAGTTAAATAATGTAATTGTTTTGTAACATTACTTTTATTCTTATCGCATAATAAACTGCTGAAAACTAATATATCTTGTTACTGTTGTTTAATTTTAACACAATATATTTGTTAAAATGCGAATCATGTTAAATCTAATATCACAGTTATTCTTAAGGATGCAAATTAATCATTCTTTATAGTATATTATTTTTATACTTAACGCTTGAAATGCAGTATCAGGCTCGTAAAGCTGTAATTTCTCTTGAATATTTGCTTCTTTAAATTTATGTATATTTATCCTACAGAGAAAAAAATTGTATTATCTTCTGGTTTTCAGGAAAAGGTAAAATATTTAAACTTTAGAAAAATACAAGGAATACAAAATTTTAAAAAAGAAGAAAAATATATTAAGCTTATTTTTCTGCATAAATCAGTATGTAACACAAGGATATAATAACGACGTTTTCACAACTGTTGCAAAAAGGTGGAATTCTGCGAACATTTGGACGTCGTTAAGACGTCGTGATACGATTCTTTTACAACCAAAATATAACCTGAAACGACGCGATAGCGACGTCTATGCCACAAAAACTTCATCTACAAAGACATAATAAAGATATCTTTGCTTATCTTTATCTTTTTGGAGTTTTGCGGTTATCTGGGAGTCTTAAAGACTACATACTGCAACGAGTTTGCAACATGACTCGCGACGAGTTTGCAACATCATTACGACGTTGCCGTGCTACTTGGCTGGCAATGAAACTTTGGCAAGGACTAGTTAGGTTCAAATTTCGCATCGTAGTAATCAAGATATTATTACATTAGCTTAAAATATTTTGCAATAAATTCCATTTAATTCCTTTCTTCTGTTTCCAGCGACACGTTTCAGATGACATGAATCTGGTGCAAAGTGTTTGAACACTACGCCAGTGAGTTTAGAGCAAGATTTAATAGTACGCTCACTTGATTATTCCTTGCAACCCATTATCCGCCTACGTGCTAATTAGAAGTTTGGTGTGCCTAACAGCGGCAGAGTTGGTATAGATAATTGAAAACTGCTTAAGATTTAGTTAGATTTCTATGATGTGTCTAGCAGACATAATCAGACTGTTTAATTTTCATCAGAAGCATATAGCTATTGACCGTTATGCACGGAGTGGTGACTACTTCATTTATATTTTATACATGAGTTTTATAATAGATTATTGACTGCAGAGTAAATAAAGTTAATTTTATATTTCAGCTTTTATTTGCTTTTTTGTTCTGTCAGCAAAGCTAGCGGTTTAAGTTAAATTAGTCAGAAATTCGCAGGCAGTTAAGAGAAAAGATCTGAAATTACCTCTGAGTTTGGTTGGAAGTTTTCAATTTTAACTTATACAGCCTCGTTTTCTTTGGTAATGTAAACTAACATCTAGAAGGCTGGGCGAGGAATTATCCTTGGTGACATAAGAACGACAAACTTCAAAGAAGGGCGTAAAAAACCCTTTTTTTAACTCAATATAATTTCACACTTGGCCCCACTTGGGCGAATATAAAAGCCAACCCTTCTAGCTTAACTCAAATAAGTAGCAATGAACTTAAAATGAGATGTAGTAAGTTTAGCCTGACGACTCATAGTGTAATTTAACGCATATGAAGGCACTGATTCGCAAAAGGTTTTGTAAACCAGCTTACTGGTTAGAATCGGTCAACGTCACAGAAATCTAATCGCGAGTAATTCAAGATAGCAACCTGGCCTTCCAAGAGGCATAACACATTCTAAAATAACCTTCCAAAACCTTACTTTAAATACTACTTCTTTCTACCTCATTTGAATACAGCGCGCTAGCTTATTAACATTTTGGAAAGAAAGCGTGGTTGGAAACGAGAATCAAAGGAAAGTTGCTTTAAAATAAAGTGTTAGATAAATTAAATGAATCTCCATAAATTATCGACCTTCCATTTAGTGCGGCAAATCTTCTGGCTTGGATACCTGGTTGTGAAAAACTTAATATTACACAAATCAAATCTATTTGTGATGCTAAATAGGACGAAGTTTTAATCATTTCCATAGTATCATTTAACTGGTTTTCAGTTATTTATCTTAATAGAATCACTTGTAATAAATACTAATTTTACGTAAATTATTTAAAACAAAGTTCTAAAAGGCTGTCTTACTTGAGCATGGAATATTTACGTTCAGGAACCTCTGAAGAATAAAAATTGGCTTGTACTGATATTACTTCCATTGAAAATGAAATATAAATAAAAAATAAAAGCTGAAAGTTTTCAGATATTAGCGCTCGTCCAAAAGGATTTGTTAAGCTTTCTTGCACTCTGGCTGAGCTCGCAGCCTACCAGTCTGGTGTTTCTCATTTAGTTTTTGCTAACCCATTTATTTTTTTCTTTTTCAGCTTTATTATGTAGCATCATTTTCTTCGAAATTACGCCATATGCAGGTCAATAACAAAATTACAAAAATTTTAAAAGCAACATAGCAGCATATGTTTAAAATTCCCGACTCAGTGTTAAGTTTTCGCACCTTTGTTTTCTATTCTTCCATCCTTTTCTCAGTTCTTCGTATCAGCGTTCAATTTTTGTTGGTAAGATGTCTTGCAAAACTTATTTTTTGTCTTTTTATTATTAAAGTTTTGTGTGTAAACTTTATTTACTAATATCATGTTTTTCCAACTTAGGCCATATAAAGTTAAGATGAACAGCAAAATCACGAAATATTTAAAAACAGCGTACCTTTAGAATTTGCGGTAGACATTTTCAACTGCTAGATGTAAAAATGCTTTATTCGTCTTTCTTCTTTCAGATGGTGCCACTCCTCGCTTTCAACGTTTCGTTCAAATTACGATTACAAAATTTAATTACAAATTATGAATTTGTAATAATTTTATGTAAATTATTAATTTGATTAAAAATATGAAATATATAATTCGAAATTCATAATTGGGGCTTCCAGCTGCACATGTTCGGTTTCAGCACTATGGTACTCAAAATTTGATTGCTTTCGAGACTAATACCCCTTTTGGACTAAAATGCTTTCATGAAGCTAATTCATAACTCAACTAGAAATTGATTCCATAACCAAACTGTTGTAGTTTCAGTAATCATATCTGAGCGGATAAAATTTGAGTCGGTTAGTTTTTCTCAAGATCAGTAGAGAAACAAGTTAGCATCTTCCCAGCATCCTTCACTTACCTACAGAAGCGGAAGAAAATAGCTACAAAAGTACTAGTTGCTTTTGAGAAGACTAGGAGGCACTGACGTCACACATGAGCAAAACCTTGCAGTTGTACGAGATTTGGAAGAACTAGTCTTTCCCCTACCAATTTAAAATAAAATAATTTTTCAACCGCTTTTCAAAAGCGTCCTTTTCTTTAAAGATCCGTAAAACTCTCTTTACAGAAAAATGTTGCCGCATTTACAATGTCAACTGATGCATGAAAGGTAGCAAATGAGAGTTGGTTCAAACAATACTCTCATCCTTTGATTGATTACATACACTTATGTAAAATAAAATGTTTAATAATCTTCCCGATATATTTCTCTGCTGTTGTAAACGGAAAAATTTTTAACTCTCCGGTTTCCCTTTCTTCTTTGCTTTTCCTACATTTTCGAATAATATGTGTATCCACTTGATCTTTCTAAGTATTTTCGTGCACTCCGAAAAAAAAAAGCCAAAGACTTGTAAAGACAGATTGCTAACATTCATTATCGAAGATACAATTACTTTACACTTTTGCGTATTAACGTCTTCTTTGTTATCGATTGGAACAGAACTAGGCCATTCTTCTCTCTGCAATGCCAACTAAAATGAGTCTTCTCATCATCTTTTTTCAATTAGTTTCTTCACAGAAAATCCTGTTAATGGCAAATCAGCTGGTTTTCATGCACACGATATATGGTACTAATCTTCACGGTCCGTTAGAATTTTAGAATTCTAATTTCTAGAACTCTTTTACTTACTAAAGTGTTCAAAGTTCTCTTTCTTTATTAAGAAGAGTGCTGTTGAAAAATCGGTCCAATAATACTCCTTTGAACTTTCGACCTTCACGTTCTTCTCGACAAATGAGGCTAATCGCACTTGCCAATAAGGCAAGCGAATGATTCAAGCAGTGTTATACTTTTTTTAAGGGAGCTACTTGTGCTTTATCTTACAGTAGAGTCATTTTTCTTCTTCATTTTGGTTTCTCAAATATACTGCAATTGCGCACGATTCCCGTGAAGCATCGGCAACCTATGTAAATTAAATGATTGTCCGTTTGTCAATTTAACTCGTCTGGGAATTTTCACTGATGATAGCAAGGAAAATTCTATAATTCTTTGACCCACGTTAAGAATTTTCTTTTAATGCCTTCATGTAGCTCTTCATCCTAGCTCAGTTTAGTTTTCAAGTTTTTTCAGAAGTATAACTTTGGGAGAAGTATAAAAGATTAAAACTGAATTCGGTCAAAACCCCTCTGTGCAGTTGGTAGTACGTTTCGTCTTGTCAATGAGAGATTAATCAATTCGACATTAGGGATCACAAAAAATGAACATAAATCTCCATATTGCCACATAAATCTTCAAATTTGTGCCACAGAAGATCAAGTACTTTTAATGGTTAGCTCATCATAGATTTCTCACTTCTGAACTCTGTTTACTACCATTCTCTCAAGTCGAAGTTAGCATTTGCCCTTAATTGAGATGATATTACAATAAATTATTCTGCTTCTTCATTCAAATTCACTAAAGTTCCACAGATAGAAGGAATTTTAAAGTTTTGCAGCCACTTCTTTCGAAGGAACTACGCACTGGTCTAAATGAGAGTTGATCACGGCTTCTAAAAGAAATAGACTGCATTTTACTCCGACGATTACGCTGCAGTGGCAAAATTTTCTTATTTTCTTTTGTTCCAAGTTTTTTCACCACAGAAATCTTAGAAAATCACCATCACTTCTTTGAATCGCTATTTGAACAAAAGGTGTTTTAATATATGAGGTAAAACCTATTTTTTCTTGTCTAAAATCAAGAAGCAATGTAGGTATCAATTTAATAAATTTTGATTTTTTTCTAGACAGTATTTAAAAGATAGGAAAACCTTTTGCTTGCGTGAAGCATCAAATACAGATCTTAGTGATGTTGTATAGTTATCTTTGAAGACCGGACTGTGGGGAAGATATGATTGTTAACAAGTTTCTCCTCTTCTGGTACTTCTATTACTAAAGATTCGAGCCATTCTTCGATCACTGCTTCTTTTCCAAGACAAACTGACTTCAAGCCGATCTTCCTTTCTTTTAAGAGTCTTGTAAAAGTGATCCCACACTGCGTTTTTTAATTCTGAATCAGTTTCACTTTCTATAGCATCTGCAATTCCTCATGCATCTAGCTTCCAGAAGTTTCTCATGTCACTTCTGTGAGTCAACATGGATGATTATTCGTGACAGGGACAAAAAGTTTCTTTTTGAAATGAACCATTCGTCTTTACTATGACTGAGCCTCCGAGTAGTGACTCCACAGCAGTCAGCCCATTTTCTTATTCCTGAACTCTTCCAGCTAACTGTGCACCTGTGACATCAGACCCAATAAAGATTTCGATTTTCAAACCCATTCTTTCTGTATCAGATGCATGGATATTTTTCTGCCTTAATTCTTCCATCCATGGTCCAGGCTGAAAATTGACCACCTGTCCACAAATAGTATTTGACTGTTCCAGGAAGATTAGTAGCCTAGAAAAAGCAATTTCTAGGCTTCTGTCGCTTACTTCAAAGCGTTTGTGAATTTCTTTCTTCGTTCTTACTGTTCCAAAAAATTATGAATCAAAGGTTCAGATCAGCTTGGGTGGAGCCCTATTTTCCAGCACTCTCCTATATATGAATGCTGCGAGCCTGTACCAATAAGTGACCTTACTGTCTTATGGCTTTTTATTGCGTCCATAGTGGATTAATAGTGTTCAAAGAAACATTTCGTCTCTCGCAAGTAATCTGTTTTGTGTTTCCATTTCTTTATTCTTCTCAGCGTCTTTTTCTCTTTTGATTGGTCTGCAAATCCAGACACGTGACACCGCTATGTCCTTTCATCTTGCTTGGTCTTGTGTCCAATTTTGAGGTACAAAAAGCAGCCCTCTTTCTTCTTAATTTCGTCATTCTTTTGACTCAAAGATATCTTCTCAGCAACAAAGAAAACTTGATGTTCATGAGTTTTCTCACAAAATATGCAAGAGATCTTTTCACTATGACTGACTGCTTCATTATGGCTTCAGATTACATCATTCGCAGCAAACCCGAAATGGTCACCCTGGTACCTTTTATCTCTTCTACTTCGCAGTCAAATCAATCAGTATAAATACGGCTTTCGCCAAAGAAATTCTGTGCTTCTCTCCTTCGACTTTATTTCTTATACAGCAGTAATTGTTTCAGTTTTTCAGATGAAAATTTTCTCTTGTAATTATTGATGCATGATTTCTAAACCAAACATATGCTCTACGGAACAGAGGATTAAACGAGCGGAAACAGCATTTCAGTGTATTTGTGCCTTGTTATGCCTATTGACTCGAGCGAACGAACGTTAATATGACTGTAACATGCCAAACATTATTTCATTTTCCATTTTGGTCAGTAACATGTTTAAAAGTCAGACGTAATAATTACCGAATATAGAATTCCATCAATAATTCGTCGCTGCCGAACGTATTTCTTAAACTTTCTATGAACGTTTCATAATTTTCGGCAATTTCAGAAAAGCTGTTCTTAATGTCACCTGGTCTCATGCCGGTTATGTTAGCCTGAATAAGATAATACTTATCATTCAAGAAATTCATTTCATTTTGAATATCCTTAACCTCATGTATTTGTCGAAATTGTCCCCAAAACTTCAATCAATCCTTAATGTCCCTAACGAATTGTTTTAAATCTATTTCCAGTAATTTCACTTCCTGTTTTTGGCTGCAAACTGTCCATGGATTGTGTCAATTGGCGATTGAAAAATAATTCCATTTTCTCTCGTATAGTACCTAACTTTTCTTTGCACTCTTCAGATTTTATCCATTCACTTTCAAGTTGGCCATTTGAAGAAAATTTTGCATTTCATTTGAGTGTGAAATATAACAATAAATTGAATTGATGAACATTCCAAAGTAACAAGTTTCATTTTCACTGATTGTTTATCAGGAATACTATTTTCTATTTCGTACAAAATTGCATCAGTTGTTTTAGTAAAGGACGCTCTGACAGACTTCCGGTTTCTCAACTAACAATTCCCTTTCAATAAAAATTAAACTCAATCACAAAATTAGGCTTAAATGATGTATATGTATAATGATCTACGATCCAATTATCAACCGTTACGAAAAGAATAAAATTCTCACCTTTCTAGACACATTAGGTTATTTCGATGCGGGAGATGTGACAAATAAGCAGCGTTTTCACCGGGACTCGATCTACGGACTTCTCGAACACGCGCCGAGCCTGCTGACCACTAAGAAAAAGGCGGGAGAAATACCTTAAATACCACCTCTTTCAAAGGACGACTGGGATTAGGGGAACCAATCGCCAAATCTTGGTGGTGGTAAACCATGATCCACCATCTTTTTTTATTTCGAGATCCACTGTAGAGACATTAGGTTATTTTGATGCTGTAGACGTTACAAATGATCAGCGCCTTCACCGGGATTCGTACCACGACCCTCTTGAAATACACACCGAGCGTGCCACCACTACACAACAAAGACCACTACGCAACGAAGACATGTTAAGAAAGCGGGAGAAATACCTTACACATTGACTTCTTTTTACCGATCACATTCGATGTCAGCAATTTGTGGAAGCTTTACAAGAACTAACCGTTCTCCTTTATCCTAATAAATTCAAAATAAGATAATTACGAGCGTCATATTTATTTTTCAATGATGATAGAACACTATTTATAGAAAAGTGCGGTAACTTTTGCATTGTCAAATTATGAATGAAAGATAACAACTGAGGCTTGATTCTGACAGTAGTAGGATATTCTTGTTTTCTTTTTTTTGTGTGTGTATGTTTGTGTGTGGTGTGTGTGTATGTGTGGTGTGCGTGTGTTGTGTGTTTGGTTACAGACTAGCTACATTGGAAGTTTACTATTTTCTTCATCTACAGCGTATATCAGCTAAAGTCTTAGAACATCATCTACGAAGGCAGACGTTTTAAGACAGAATCGCTCTCATAAGCTTCATATAGAGAATTAACTAACCAGCTAACGTGATCTTATTCAGTTGCTTTACAAGCCAGGCAAAAAGAAACATCAATCAAATCAGTCAAGTCTCGTAGATGTTGTAAGATTTATTTAGTATTATTAAATCTCTAAAATCGGTGATTTGCCCCAATATACAAAGCTGTTATTCTTAGTTATTAAGAGCTGATAATTTGAGTACCATTAGAAATTTCGAAAACATTAATAAATCTGTTCTGCCAAAAGAAAATTAATTTAAAATCCTTTTGCGATAAAAATATTACTAACTTTTTTTAAATATTTTATTTCGGCATAGCTGTTACTTATTAAACAGCCAGACGGAAAATTAATTTCTTTTAAAACTGTGCACTCGTTTCAAATTAATATCAGATTGATTATGAAGTACTTTAGTATCACGCAATTAATATCAAAGAAAGTAGAATGAATATTTCACAAGTAGATTCTGCTTCAATGATAAAATAAGGTCTTTTCAATACATAAAAAAAATTATATTCTCAAGTTATGAAAATAATGAGAAAACTAATTTCATAATTTATATTCGCTAAATTTAATAACCTAAAGTGCTTATTTGATTGCCCATCGTTCTACATTCTTAACAGCTTCTAAATTTATTTAAGCATGAAAGGAGTATCTGAGGAAATTATATTCATTAATGCAATAGGTTCTGATTAATAATTGCTCATATTTTAAATCCCAAGTTTGATGACGTCTGTAAGAATTAAAACCCATACTTTTTAATGACAGAAACTTAGAACTCACGCTTGAATCAATTAATTAAAAGACTTATTTCTTTCTTTTGCGAATAATAAGAGAAAAGACATTCTGTCTTTTTTTGCTATAAAAACGTGTCTTATATCTTGGAGCTAAGTGTTACTTCTTTTTCAAATGGAAAAAAATATTACAGTACTTGAAAATCCAAAAATTTTAGTTAATAATTTTAATAAAGTAAGCGAGAAATAAATTTAGTCTCTTATAGTAATTAACAGAAAATAATTAATCGAAGTGTATGAAACTGAACTTCTCATTCAAGAAGTTTTTAATTTTCTACAATTTTTGCAAACAGTCTCGTTAGTCATTAGATTCTTTTCTTTTCCTCTTTAATTTTAAAGTTTAGCTTTTTTGATATCAATTAATTTAACTCAGAAATGTTCTAATGCGCTTGTTAATATAAGTTTATCTGATTTTTATATCTAAAAAATATTTGAATTATTTGCAAATAAAGCTAAACGATGTTAATTTATAACTTAATAAATAAACGTGACGGTCCGAAAGCTTTAGATTCGATGAATGGCTTAAATTTATAAATTTAAAACGACACTATAACCAAGAAATATTTTCAAGATGGTAAATGCAGATTAATCTGTGTAGAGAAAAGTAGCAAATGAATCTAAAATAAATTTAATGAATTAAGTTTGATTTTTCACTTACGTGCAAAATCATTTTAATATATTTTTATATTATTATACAAGTTTAAGAAGATTTAAAGGAAATAACTGCAAATAAAAATGAAAATATCGAATAGATACACTGGTGTGCAAAACTTAAGCAAAAATGTAAAAATTTAGCAGACAGCCATGAAATTGCAGAAAAGGAGGTCTGGAGATCAGTACAATGAACACGTAAGTCAGTAGAAACGTCATGCGTATGCAAATATCAGGAACCAAACGTTAGAGGTGACGTGAGCGTACACAAAACGCGTGATGCTCAACAGTAGAATAAAAGGAAGCATGGAGACGCAATTCAACATATTCGCTGCAAGTGCCAGTGAGTCAGTTCGTGAAATATGGCTAGAAGAAATCACCTGGACGACTTCACACGTGGAAGAATGATCGGAAAGCTGGAGGAGGGGCGTACTGTGACGAGTGTAGCTGCAGAGTTCGGAATCAACAAAAGTTCATTTCGCGTGCTTGGAAAGCGTTCCAAACCACAGGTACAGCTGTTAGAAAGCTTAGTGGTGGCCGCCCGAGGACGACATCTGCAGGGGATGACCGATATATCGTCTTGCAGGCGAAAAGAGGCCGACAGCAGTCAGCAAGCGCCATTGCTCAGCAACTCCGAACAACAACGGGGCGACAAGTGTCGCGGTTTACTGTGGCCAAACGCTTCCACAAAGGGGGCCTATTCGCCCGCCGTCCTGAACGCTGCCTCCCGTTAAAAGTTGGCCACCGACGTCACCGTTTACAGTGGTGCAGAGAGCACAAAAACTGGACAACTGATCAATGGAGACGTGTCCTCTTTACGGATGAGAGTCGGTTCAGTACCAGAAGCGATTCTCAACGCGTTTAGATTTGGAAAGAGGTCGGGACCCGGTTTTATCCCAATAACATCAAGGAAAGACACCGTAACGGTGGTCCTGGAGTTCTTGTCTGGGGAGGCATTATGCTAAACGGGAGAATTGAGCTCCACGTTTTCGACACAGAGTGTCTGTAACCGGGAATCGCTATTGTGAGGAGGTACTCCTTCCCCATGTTCGTCGGTTCCGAGGTTCCATTGGCCCAGACTTAATTTTTATGGATGCCAATGCACGGCCACATCGGACTCTTGCTGCTGAGGAGCTACTGGAAAGTGAAGATATCCCTCGAATGGATTGGCCAGCGTACTCCCCAGATTTAAATCCCATCGAACATGTGTGGGATGCCTTGAGGAGATGCATTGCAGCACGTTTACATCTTCCGGAGAACACCCAACAACTCAAACAGATGCTGATTGAGGAATGGGCACTCCTACCGCAAGAAATGTTGCACCAGCTGGTTCCGAGTATGCTGAGACGGTACGAAGCAACCATTGCAGTGAGGGGAGGGCATATCCCATATTAAGGACCATCTGCTTGTTGTTCTTCCTCTTGGATAGACAATCATGAGTCACGTTACTATGCGTTCAATAAAGCTTGTTTTTGTTTGATTCCATACCGTATGCATTGTATTCCGTTTTCAGCTCCGATGCTTTCGTCATCCTTTACGTACATAATACTCTTCTTCATTTCTGCATTTCATGTCTCTTAGTTGATTTCTCGTGGAGTCATGGCAAAAAACCCTGCTGTTTCTTAAGGTTTGCACACCACTGTATAATGGGTAATACTGTGATTTCTCAGTGTTAACGTTCTACTCAAAATATGAAAATTAATATATAGAGTTGCCTTCTTATTTTTATTTATATTAAATTACATTAAATCAATCAATAATCAATCAATAATTATTAATTAATAGATTAATCAATCAATAATACAAACCAATCAGTCAATAATATTAATCAATCAATAATATTAATGAACCAAGATCTTAGTTTTAAATCACAAATATACACTGCACGGACAACTGAGAGGTTTTAAAAAAATGTAACAAATTCATTCTGCTATGAAATATCTTTCTTACATAGTAGAAGAAGAAGGAATGAGGATAACCAATAACGAATGAAACAAAAAAGTATGAATATGCTTATAAATGTCAGAGATGTTCATTCTTGAGCTATCTATTTTTATCAAATTATGATAATTGAAAAGGTGCCAAGATTTACCGTTTTAAAGGCATGCAGTTTGCAAAATAAATGTCCAGTAAATGGTTGCTTTAATTGGATAACAAAGTATTATACTATTTATAGAGTTTATATTTGATTAAGACTTCATTGTTGATGCCCACGTTATGGGATTTATATTTGATTAAGACTTAGTTGTTGATATCCACATATCAGTCACGCTATTTTAAGGATGGTGTTAGCCGCATAATATTTACTTGCTTTATATTTTAATAGCTGAAGCTATGCACAAAGCTATGTTAATTTATTTGTAAATAACCTCCATCAGTTCAATTGCCTTGTGCTTAAGCATGCTTTAGCATACAATTTTGAGTTTTTAATCTGACAAATGGAACATATGTGCTCAAATTGATGTCGAAATGTTAGCGCAAATTTCCGTGAAAAACGTTATATACATTCAGTTTTCTAAACAACAGAACAGAGAGTCAGACGACGCATCGTATCTTCTGCCTTTTAACTAAATGTATCATAACTCAAAATAAAGTTTTATAATAAAAGCTGTTAATTAACACATTAACCTAATGGTTACGCTAACTTCAAAGATTAATGGAAACAAAATTCCATTACCTGCGGATAATTCAGAACACATGTTCAGACTAACATGAACGTGGAATATAAAAATCAACACGGCATATTAAACACTGGCTTGGTCGTAAGTGTTTGCGAAGCAAAGTCAAGCAATAAAAAAACTATGCAGAGTAATCTTCAGCCTATACTGACAAAATAGCTCTCGCCTTTCAAATCAAGAAAACTAAGAGCTTATTTACATTTTACCTAATCTGCATTCTGGTGCGAGCTAACGAATTAGAAGTAAAAGTCAGAATAATAAGATAACCGGGTTATCCAACTTAAAAATTTACAAACTTAATATGTTTAGTTTTGCATTTTTATGAGAAAATGCGCATGAAATAATCGAAATAAGTACTCATGACTATTTCGATTATAATTTTTTATTGTTTAGTATTTGATATTTTACATGTGAACTTCCAACCTCATTGATCATCGTTAGAATTCCTATTTCACCAACTAACATTATTTAACTCACTGTTTATGAATAATAAACTGACTGAGTCTCAAACTGACTGCTTCAGCTGTAGCTGCTGTTAAGGATAATTCTGGAGGATAAAGACCGTCAATTCATGAAGTATGTAAAGTGTGAAATGTTAGTTTTAATTGTATTTAAACAATTTTTAAACATTACTCGAAAAACACGCACTTAGAAATGGCATCCTAAAGTTATATGACTACAACAAAAAGAGAAATCAATTAACCTTTTCTTCGAATTTCATTGGGAAAACGACAATAAATCTGAGCTTTTAGAATATGTTGAAATTGTTTTTTTATTAAAGCTACTTTTAATTGCTTTAAATTGTTTCGAACTTTTTAATCTTTTAAACAATCCAAAACAAACAGATGACTTGATTTTCTTTCTGTCAGAAATTGTAGTTCTTCGACGTTTATGATCTTCAAAGTAAAGCTTCAAACATTTAGAAATGCAAACATTCCAGTAATTGCTAATTTAATTAAGTGAAAAATAAGCTTATTGTTTAAACGACGTTTACAAACCGCAAATAAATTTCGAATTTAATTGAAATTCCAGAGAGGTGGAAGAATAAAGCAGTCGGAAGGAAGAAGAGAAAAATTTTGACAATATAGGAAATCCCCGGGGGCAACGCGCAAAGGACAAACATTCGTCAAACTAAAGACTTTTATTCTAAATTTGTTCTTTTAGTGAGTGTGAATTAAAAGGCTTATTAACGAATGGCTGAATCAAACATTAGTACCCACATTACAGTTTACAATGACTGAATTTTATTTTGTAGGTTCAATAACCAATTAAAATAAAGAGATATTTTTTCTCCGAATAAAAATTCTCTCGTGTAGCGATATGTGGAAAAGTTTCGCAATTATTTTGTTTAGCGTATAGGGCTCCAAATTATTTGCAAGAAAGGAATAAAGCTACACATCTATAAACTAAAAATAAAACTACACATCAAACAGAATGTCTCCCTGGTTACATTAACATTAACTTAGATAATCAGCACTTTGGATTATCACTGAAGTTATTCTGGGGCTCATCAATACTGTGGGTATGTTTAGCCAAACAAGCTCGTTACATGATAAGTAATTTTTTAATAAATTATGAATTATATAAAAATATTTACATAACTACTTGAAATTAAAACTATTGTTTTTTAAGAAATGAATGTTTTTAATCAATTTAACATTTTTAACATTAATATTTTCTCAACTGTACTTCTTTTTAAATTCTTAACAAATAGAACAGAACTTAATCAAATTTCAGTACCCCAGCAGGAGGGAGTAGATGTGGCTGTTAAATGTTGTTAATTTGATAAAGTTTGGAATTTCCATAAGTGGGCTTGTTGTGCAAGATATGAGCTTGTTGTGCAAGTACTCAAAATGTTTCTATATGTGTAATGTAAACATACACCATTTACGTATTATCGGATATATTTATGCAAACATATTAACCTCCTTGAATAACCATTATATCATCAAAAATGAATTTCTAGAAGAAAAATGGTTTTTTTCTGCTTGTTATGCGCATTCACACGAAACGTCCACTACTCCTAAGTACTTTTATAATCGTATATTGTAAGAAACAAGAATTTTATAACGGAAAAAACTTATATCACCGATATTTACATTCTGAAGGCCGATGGAATAACAGTTAATTAAAAAGCTTATTCATCATTAAGCATAGAAACACGTGCGTGGCAAGCGCATGCGTGTTTTGGCTGCTGTTATGTGTATATTCGAAAATAGACCGACAACACGACATTTTACCTAATGTTCAAATCAGAAGAACAGATTAAAAAATACAAAATAATAATAATAAAAAAATTGAAAGCTTTCAGATTTTTCATTGCGCCCAAAGGGACTTTTTTTTTAACATTTTGTGTGTTACCTTTATTTATTAAATATTATGTTCTTCGCACTTAAACCATAAAATTCATTTCAATAGCAATATCACGAAATAATTTTAAATTGAACATATTTTTAGAATTTCCGATACACAGTCTCGCCCGCTGGAGATAAAAATGTTTTTTTTTCCGTACAGTGTGCCCATTGCTCGCTCTGAGATAGTTAAGTTTGTTAATCAAAAATTGGTTAAAGCTTTACAAAATATGAAATAGATAATAAAACAAACTCCAAATTCGGGCTTCCAGACGCCAACATTTTGGTGGAGACGTACGTTTTTCAAAATTTGATGTCTCTAGATGCCGTTATTTTATCACAGCGCGAGAAACATACATACACTTAAGCAGATTCTCCATTATTTGATTTCTTTAAATATAATACAGGGCTCTAATATTTGGTGGCAACGATTTGAAAAGTGAACCGACATTTATAGTGACCCAATACAAAATGCCAAAACGAAATTAATAGCCCTTCTGGGCTAACGCCCTTTGGGCTAATAATTAAATAAATAAATTACCTGAAGATAAAGAATTTCAGAAAATAATATGATGATGAAAGAAAATTTGGCATTTTATGAACTCAAAGTTTCAGTAATAAAGAGAAATTCTAATGAATTTGTTACTGAAATTACAGAAGTAGTTTAAATTAGACAAACTTGATATGTAAAAGATCCCGCACTCCAGCTAATTAAATAGGAATACTTTCAGACCTAAAATTTATAATTCAGGGGAATAAACACAAATATAATTTACAATAAATATTCGAAGATGCTGAATAAAATTTGAGAGATTTAAATTTAATATATTATAAAAATTTCTTTTTTTCCCTTCCTTCGTTAGTTAAAGCTGAACGAAAACGTTTTAAAATTTGAAATGAACTCTGCAGCTATATTACTAATTTCATCTGAAACTGAAAAACGTAAGTTAGAGATGAAGCGAACGATAAAACTACCCTCAGATTAATTACTAATATGATTTTCTCAATGATGACCGTAAAGCGAGAATATGTATGCTTTCGTTCTCTAATCTGAAAATAGAATGCATATCCATATCCATATTTAATATACACGGAATTACGATGTATCTTCTTTTTGATTTCTTCGCCATTCGGAAGTATGATTTGTGTGCTTGAAACTCAAGGGAAATGTTTCATATTACACTCACTTCAGATTTTATATTTAATAAAGAACAATACTTCGGAGTTAGTTTCTTTGAGGTGATAAAAATATATATTTTTTCTCTTTTTTAATGCAGTTGAGTAACACAAAGACGATGAATTCGATCAGAGTAATCCATGTTCTTGCATTACGCAAGCAGTTGGAATAAAAATATTGAGCGCTTATGGAAAAAATCTGGATTTAAAATATTATATACTTTACCAATGTAACCCCTTCATTATTAAAATTACTACTTAAAAATGAAACTTATACTATGAATAATAATTATTTTATTTTGATATAATGTAAATAATTCTCTTAAGGTTTGTAAATATAGGTTTATTTGTCGTATAATTGTTTATTATTTAAAACGTATAGCAGAGTATATCGCATTTAATAGGTTTAAAATATCTAATTATGTCAGAAACTGTTTCCTATTTATAAAACTGCGCCGAAACAATCATAAAAATAACCATTCAGTCATCCTTTTTCGCCTATGGGAATTCCATTTGCAGGTTTAAAATGTATTGGCTTGCTGACTTATTTTATCAATATTTCACAAGTACTCAAAATTTCAATAAATTTAGCGAATTCTATGGCAGGAACAAAAGCTGTCAAATTTCTTGAAATAACCCTGTTCGTTGTATTTTTTCAATATATACCTCAGCAGTCGATGAATTAAGTCAAATAGATACTTAAATTTTAATGTTGAATTTAATTCGCTGCTTGAATGATAGTGAGCTATTACTATCTTAATCTATACATATAAAGAAGAACATTTGCATGTTTATTCGCGATTAACTCAGTCATTACTGTTCTTTTCTGAGTCCTAGAAAAGGTCGATGTCTCCTTTTTTCACAAAAAAAAAGCTAGAGATATTAATTAAAAAATTAAAAACGCCAAACACGCTAATTTTAACCCGCTAATTTTCCGCGTGGCAACAGTCTCGTACGCTGGAGATAAAATTCTGCTTTATTTCAAGACGTGTTGCCACTGCTCGCTTTCAAATCGTAGAGTTTGTTAGTAAAAACTTTCTAAGTTTTACAATGAAGTAAAAATAGCATTGCCAAGCATTAAGTACATTATTCCAGATTCCAAAAATTCAAAGGAAGCCAATTCGAGTATTCCCAATTTCATACGACTTTAATCAACCGAGATATTAATTCGATTATATTCAACCGAGATATTAAAACCTGAAAAACGCAGCTGTGTGATTTTATCGTCATGCGATGGTTTGTAGGTGCTTTATTTTTTACCACGATATTTTCGACGACGATGCTTTTAAAGTGCGAAGTTTTTGAACAGCTTTATTTTCGGCAGCGGTGTTTTGTACCACGATTTTTTAGAACTGCGATGTTTTTTATTTGCTTTCTTTTCTCCCACGATGTTTTGTGAATCACGACGTTTTCGCCTTGCGTTGTTTTCTCCGCGATGTTTTCGCCTCTAATCCGCTCCGTATCATCAGATTCAGGAATTGTTGTGATTCTTTGTTCAAGGTCATCCAAAGTTGTAGGAAGAGGAGAAACAAAAGCCGAGTCTTTGATGTATCCCTTATACAAAGTATTCATTTGATGTTAAATTCCGACTTCTTTGCGATCAATTTAACAGAATTATATCTCGCTGTGTTGAACAGGCAATCAAATGCAGCAGATTTTCAGATTATATAACCATGACCAAATTTGTTTTTGCATATTCAAATATATTTTACAAACATATTAATATCGCAAAAATATTTTTAAATCGATAGGTCTTAAATGGGAATGTCATTAATAAGACCATAAATTCATCAGAACCAATGTTATATAGTTAAACCTAATTTACGCATGCACACCAGTTAACTTTAACTACTTCGATCTTAGAATACTCTGGGGTTTCATCTTCTTATTTCACAGTTTAATCGTCGAAACCCCTCACACTAACAAGCGAATAATCACTTAAGTGTGTGAACAGAGATGTAAGACTCAAGACGGGTAACTCTCTTTATTTCTCAAAATAAATATGACACAACCAGCTCCTAACTCGGAGCGTACAACAAAGCCTCCACTTGGGCTTGAACCCAAATTGATATGAAATTAAACTTAACTAAGCTTAACTAAAGCTAATTGAAAAGTATAGCCGTATCAATATATCAAGATATATTCGTATAATATATCAAGATCGTATAATATATCAAGATTCTAAATAGTTGGTCCCTAAATCTCAATTAAGTCGTCGAAGCCAATCAAGAGCGTAAAGTACGGCCGAGCGTAGCGATAGCTTAGAGAGAGACGTAGCCAAAGGCAGACGCAGGCTAGTCAGAAACTCGGGCTCTCTCGCGAAGTCAGTGAAACATTGACTTAAATACTATTCTTACTCATTTGCATTAGCCGCGTTTCTAAAAGTACATTCTGGTAGGAAATTGTAAGTTGAAGCTAGAAGGGATAGGAAAGATGCATCAACTTAAAACAACTGTCATAAAATTAGGATAAACATTAGAAAGTTATAAATTAACACATGTTAGCTTTGTTTGCAAATAATCCAAATATTTTTTAGATGTAAAAATCGAATAAAATTATATTTATAAACGTATTTGAACATTTTTGAGTTAAGTTAATTGATACTAAAAAAGCTAAACTTTATAATTAGAGGAAAAAATAGAATCAAATCACTAACGATATTGTTTGCAAAATTTAAAGAAAATTAAAACTTCTTGAATGAGAAGTTCACTTTCATACCCTTCGATTAATTATTTTCTATTAATTACTATAAGACACTAAATTTATTTCCCGCTTTGCTAACTTTGAAATTATTGCCTTTTAAGTACTGTGATGTTTTTCCTCCCTTTGAAAAACAGTAATACTTAGCTCCAAGACACGTTTTCATCACAAATAAAAACGTGTCTTGGAAACAAATAAAAATTGTCTTTCCCTCTATTATTCGCAAAAGGAAGAAATGAATCTTTTAATTAATTGATTCAAGCTTGAGTTCTAAGATTGTATCATTAAAAAGGATGGATTTTTATTATTACAGTCTCCATCAAACTTGGGATTTAAAATATGAGCAATTATTAATCAGAACCTATTGCATTAATGAATATAATTTCCTCAGATATTCCTTTTATGCTTAAATAAATTTAGAAGCTCTTAAGAATGTAGAAAGATGGACAATCAAATAAGCACTTTACGTTATTAAATTTAGCAAATATAAATTATGAAATTAGTTTTCTCATTGTTTTTATAACTTGAGAATATAATTTTTTATGTATTGAAAAGACCTGATTTTATCATTGAAGCAGAATCCACTTGTGAAACATTCATTCTACTTTCTTTGATATTAATTGCGTGATACTTAAGTGCTTCATAAGCAATCTAAGATTAGTTTGAAATGAATGTACAGTTTAAAAAGAAATTAATTTTCCGTCTAGCTGTTTAGTACGTAACAGCAACTCCGAAATAAAATATTTTTAAAAAGTTAATAATATTTTTATCGCAAAAGGATTTTAAATTAGTTTTCTTTTGGCAGAACAGATTTATTAGTTTTCGAAATTTCTAATGTACTCAAATTTATCAACTCTTAATAGCTAAGAATAACAGCTTTATATATTGGGAGAAATCACCGATTTTAGAGATTTAATAATGCTAAGTAAATTCTTATAACACCTACGACATTTAACTGATTTGATTGATGTTTATTTTTGGTTGGCTTGTAAAGCAGCTGAATAAGGCTATGTTAGTTGGTTGGTTGAGAGCGATTCCGTCTTAAAAGCTCCGTCTTCGGAGATGAAGTTCTAAGACTTTAGCTGATATACGCTGCAGATGAAGAAAATAGTAAACTTCCAATGTAGCTAGTTTGTCGCCAAACACAGAAAAAACAATAATATCATACTACTGTTACAACCAAGCCTCAGTTGTTATCTTTCATTCATAGTTTGGCAGTGTAAATGTAGCTGCACGCTTCTGTAAATAGTATTATATAGATCTTTGAAAAATGAACATGACGCTTGTAAAATTATTTGGAATTTATTAGGTTAAAGGAGAACGATTAGTTGTTGCAAAACTTGCACAAATTGCTGATATCGGACATGATCGGTAAAAAGAATGCAAGGTGAGAATTTTATTCTTTTCGTAATGGTTGAAAATTAGATCGTAGAACATAATAAATCATTTATACCTAATTTTGAGATTGATTTAAATTTTTATTAAAACGAATTGTTAGTTGAGAAACTAAAAATACACTGCTGGCCACCTAAATTGCACCAAATTCAATCCATTACGAACTCGTACGCACGCAAGAATATATTAGATTTGGGCTTAAACTAATAATACGCAAGTGATATTTTAAATCAAGATCTGAATGGATTGTCATGGAGACTATATTATGGGGTCTATAAAATTTAAAATATATTTTGAGAACTATAAAATATAAACCATATTTTGAGACCTATATCTCAAATTTGATATTTAAATTATGTACATGATTGAGAAAACATGTTACATTTATAAGCATTAAATATATTCTTGAAATTACGCAAATGCAACAAGAATTAATTCCTTGGCAAGATGAGCATTCGTTATGAAGCACTTGAGTGCATTAATCTCAGTCCTCAATTTTGTGCCCGCTTAACTCATGTGTCAAATCACTTTGAAATAAACAGATATTGCCACCAAATGTTATCGCTATGTACGCTGCAGGCCACCCAAATTGCAGTACCAAGAAAGACAAGAGATATCACAGCAAAATTAGTTAGTAGACAACATATTGACCAGGCATCAAATGATTAAATTTATAGACTTCTGTGAAGTGTGGTTCCTTCCAGAATCAGTAGCTAGAGTAGCCGCCATTGTTGGAGATCACCTCTGCCACACGCCTCGGCATTGATTCAAAGAAACTTTGGATGTGTTTTTGGGGTACAGCAGACCCAGCAGCTTCCACACGTTTCCAAAGGTGATCTGGTGTGACAGCTTGGGATGAAATTTGGGTCAATCGTTCAGCAGCCATGGACCACATGTTTTCTACTGGCGAAAGATCCGGAGAGCGATCCGGCCAGGAAAGCAA
>KK118382.1:0-19634 GCA_000611955.2 Stegodyphus mimosarum | reverse complement strand
ATTCAATCTGGCGATTGACGAAGAACCCTTGGACAATGCGTGCCACGTGTGGCCGCGCATTATCCTGTTGAAAAACGGCTGTGGGCAAGACCTGAAGGTAAGGAAGGACAACTGGCTCCAACACCTCGGAGATGTAACGCTGGCTATTTAAAGTACCGGCAATGCGTAATAGAGAAGTGCGAGAATGATATCCAATACCGCCTCATACCATAATACCTGGTGCAGGACCGGTGTGGCGGGGCATAACGCAGCTGTTCAGCATCCTCTTTCCACAGTGTCTCCAGACGCGAATCCGACCATCGTGATGTTGCAGACAGAAGCGTGACTCGTCAGTAAAGACAATTGCATTCCATTCTACCGTCCTTATCCTTCTTTCATCGCACCACTGGCGAAGGAGACGTCTGTGGTTCTGCGTCAAGGGTAGACGAAGCAATGGCCGTCTTGCGGATAGACCACTTTGCTGTAAACGGCGTCGAATGGTACGCACAGACACTGGAGGATGCGTTACAGACTGAATGTGCTGTGGTATGATTCGTGATGTATATCATCATTGCCATGCGCACAATGCTCCTGTCATCACGTGAAGTGGTGCACTGAGGTGGATGCGATCAAACATGTCGGTCCGTTGTACCCTTCTACATCCAATGGTCACATATCTGCAAGGGCCTAAAGTACGGCCGAGCGTAGCAACAGCTTAGAGAGAGGTTGCTAAAGGCAAACGCGCGCTAGTCAGGATTTCGGGCACTCTTAACGAAGTCAGTGAAACATTGAGTTAATTACTACTGTTCTTACTGATTTGCATTAACCGCGTTTCTGAAAATACATTCTGGTAGGAAATTGTAACTGAAGCTAGAAGGGATAGGAAAGATGCTTAAAATAACTGTTATAAAATTAGGATAAATCTTACATTGCAACTAAAATATAAAAAGTGAGTCACCGCTACTTGCGGTGATCTTGGAATACAAAGATAAATATTTATGCATATTTATCTTTATTAAGATTTGTTTATATTTATCTTTGTTTATCTATAAGTCAAATAGTAAGTTTAATGCCTCAAAATGTTACCAAATAGTATACCTTCTACTAATTAGATGCAGCGTAAATGCTGGTAAAGCCAGGTGCTGCTGAAGCTGCTTTGTTCTAAACTTAAGCCCTGGTAAAGCCAAAAAAAAACCCTCAAAATTACTAGCATACCTTGTTTCAACTTATATTCCGGCTTCGTATTTAAATCCTCCGATTTATATTTCTGATAGAACTCGCGGAAGAAAGGGAAGTACAGAATATATTTAACATAAAAATAATGTTAACAACATGAACTCTCTGACACAGTTCGTGCAACTGTGTCCTACTTTAAAATTCTTAAGAAAGAAATACGTACTGAATAAATATTACTATATATTCTTGCAAACTGCATAAAAATACTTACTCAGAACCATAA
This sequence comes from Stegodyphus mimosarum, assembly GCA_000611955.2. Classification (NCBI taxonomy): domain Eukaryota; kingdom Metazoa; phylum Arthropoda; class Arachnida; order Araneae; family Eresidae; genus Stegodyphus; species Stegodyphus mimosarum. Next base: position 18,196 of record KK118382.1, on the reverse strand, counting down.
TTGACTGAAAATAATACAGAATTGTTTCGATTTTCGAAGCAAAATATTGCATATAAAAGTGCCAATATTTTATACCAATGTTTCTTCACAACTCTTGTTTTTGCTGTTTTTTTTAATATGTAAGTTCCATATGAAAGAAGAATTTACAAGAACAGAGAATATTATTTCAAACAAAGGCAGAAGAATTGTAGGATTTTTTACAATATCTTAACAACTTAACGAAATCAGAGATAGCAGGATGACATAATGCAACTAATTGTTTTATGAATGGTTTTTATATAGGTTTTTGCAATTAAAGACAAGAAGTCATAATCAATCGGAAGTATGAGAAAGGTATGTAATACTCACAAAGGTTTATATCAAACTATTTCAGTACGTATTTGTTTTATGAAAAATCTGGATGCGGATTTCTAGCAGTTAACAATTACCAAAGAATTTATTTAGTTTACCATGTATGTAATTAATGTAATCTGCGGATACTTCTCGTCGGTTGCCCTTCAGTCTTTGGATGGAATTAACAACATGAATGAACTCTGTAACCTCGAACAAGTTTACTTCTAAAAACAATTTTCTCAAATTAGGAAATACTTCTCACGTACTACAGAAGTATAAGACAGAGATGAAAGTTTTAATGCAAGAGCGCAGTGCTTTTGTATATAATGCACGCAATATTTTGTTCACTCTTCAATTACTGGAAAGTTATTTATGTTCTCTTTCAACTCGGGGGGCTTAAATTTTTCGTCAGATTTCTCTCGAGAAGAAGAGTGAGAGAAAGAGGAAGTCATTTTCGGTTAAATTGCTTCGCGAATTAGTATCGAAAAATGTTGCAGGCGTACACGTGTTGAGCTGGAAATAGCAATTTATCACTCGCAGACCTGCGGAGAAAAATGGATACGTGGGAAAGGTTTTGAAATAAATTGAATTTCGGCGCTAACATAAATCTAAGTTTTACCTTTCAGTCGCTTCTTTTAAGACAGTGAGGAGCGCGCGTGCTAATTTCATGGCGCAAAATACTTTGGAATATCATTTACGGAGAATTCGTAGTTAGTTTTAATAGCGGAGTAAAATCAATGCGGGAAAATTACAGAAAACGCATTTAAAGTTGAGTTTCATGTTGCCGAAAAGGGCTATCATACTTGCAGTTGTTGTGCGAAATTAGGAAAAAAAATGTTTTTACTAAATATGCTTCAAACCTACTGTTAAAAAGATATAATTTATCTCGTTCCAACAGTGAGAACTGTTTTGCGTAAAATATTTACATTAAAAATTATAAAAGTGATTACGTTTTTATACGTGCTTTAAATTCTTAGGATTAAACTACTGTAATGAATACTTTGAAAACTGTGAAAAATGAACTTCATAGAAAGCGTTATGTATTTCTTTTCCTATTGCTACCCAGATGGCACTAAACTACAGATTTCTCAATCTTATCCACTAATTTATGTATTTCAAACCATGTTACACACAACAACGGATCTTAGCATGGTGAAACGCAGAGTCTATGTCTCCGAAGTACTTTAGTCGCTCCAATCACGATTATTTAACCACAAACAAACATATGCGACTCTAATAAATGCTTTGTCGCTTATACAGTGAGTTTAGAGAAAGCACATTGTTCACAATTTTATTGTTCTGTGATCCGACAAAATTATGCATGATGCTTTAGAGTGCCTATATAGTACTTTTCATCGCTGTATTGTCGCATAAATCAGTCCTTGTATGTAATTAATACATAATTAAAACTAGAAAATGGTTTACTATCATGAGGATAAGAAATAAGGAAATTATGGATAATTACATTATAAAATAGGTCCTCCGATATACTTTATAATTAAGTTATATTTTAAATATTACCATATTTATGTTAAGCTTTAAATTATAACTTTCGGTATCATCTGTAGTAGGCTTTGAAATTTACTACAGGTGCATATGGATTCAGGACGATATCTGTGAAATTCATTCAGTATTTGCTAGAGTTTCAGCACGATGGTTTACAAACTTTTAGGAAAGATAAGAGTACACTCATACACTCACTTCCAAAAGTTAAGCACGAAGATGTAAAATGCAAAAAACAATCAACAAATACTAATTTGATTGACACAAAATTCGGCAGGAAAGTAGCATATATATTTATGCATAAAACAAAATCAATAATTATATACAGAAATGAAAACAATATTAATTTTTTTAAAGTTATCAGGTAACGACATACTGGAGACTTAAACAGAATTATGTATAAAGTGAAAATAAACAGCATAAAATGAAAAAAAAGGACATTAATAGGGTATGTGATCCCTCCTCATCTGTATACAAAGTTTACAACTTGTGACCATGCTTTCAATTAGGTGGTCAACCACCGCAGAATTAAGCAATCGCCATTCTTCTTGTAGAGCAGTTTTCAGCTCAATAAGAGTGGGTGGAGGTGGGAAACGTGAAGATACAACATGGCCGAGAGCATCCCAAAGATTTTCAATGGGATTAAGTCGGGCGAATATGCTGTCCACGCCATACGCGCAATCCCTTCACTCTCCAGGTAGTCATCGACGATGTCACCTCTGTGGGACGTGAATTATCGTCCATTAAAACAAAAGTAGGGCCAACTGTTGCAGCGTACAATCTCACAATGGGTTCTAGGATTTCATCTCGATACCGGACAGCCGTAAAAGAACCCCGTTTAAAGATGTGCAGGTCGGTGCGGTGAGTGTACAATGGAAAATCACATAGCAATGCATGGTCGGAAACGCTTTCCTGGCGCAGTAGTGACGACACAAAACGCAAGAAAGGAAGGACACGAAACAGGGTGAGGAAATGCGTTTATTACTCTTAGTATAGCTAAAATGTTGGGATGGCTTTGGCGGGTGTGCATGGGAGAAGAACTCATACACAGTAACAGTGAAGGTGACACGGTGGCCATGAGGTCACTCCGGCGCATTGACCAGAAAGATCGCTATCCTCATTTGCATTGAATACCTCCTCTGGGGGCTGGTAAATCAAGACATTGGTGTACGAAAGCCCTGTTAACAGTGCTAAGGAAATTGTTAAATGCATCACGGTAGTTGCTGGGAAAGTCCGGGCATCCAGAATATTAGATCTATACGCTGGAAATGTGAGGCCTGTATCACGACCCAGGGCCGTAATTTCGAACACGTTTTTGATGACGATCGTCGTCTTTTTTGTTCTTATTTCTTTGTTTCTGCTACTCTGTCATTTCTGAAGTTTGTAACCGATTTTCTGAAACACACTGTATATATTGTTCATTGTTTGGTTTGTTACTTTACAGTATGTTTAAAGATATACAAGTAGTTGTACAATATAGAACAATTGAAGATGATTAGAAAACTCTCAGAGCCTTATCAATTTCTGTTAACGCGTTCAAAGATATTGAGATAAATATCTGTTATCTGATCTATTGAGATAATTATATGTTATTGAGATACTTATCTGTTATGAGATAATTATCTATGCCTAGCATCAAGAAATAAGAATAAGCATAAGTACATCAGGAAAAGCAACCTTTTAACATTACATACATAATATATCCTATTAAAAGTTCATTTATTTTACGTAGTGTACAAGGTATTTTCGTCTCGTTAATGCTTAACTGCTTATCTTCGTAATATTAATTGCTGCATGTATGACTAGCAATAGGAACAACCGAAGTTAGAATCCAGCGAAGACAGGGCAGATTTTTCGTGTTTCCTGCTTCAGTAGACTCTACAGGTGGAGCTTGAATAAAATATGGTAGACAATAATTCTTCACCACTCAAGACTGATACTGGATCACCTCTCTGCCCATTCAGCCTTTAAGTGGGAGACAATGTAAAGCATTTTCACCTTCTTTCTTGCGCGTATTCAGGATGCAAGTGGAAGTACATCTGGCTAGCAATCGGAAAATCCAAAGTTCGAACACGGGGAGGGCATAGCTGGTTATTCGTGTCTCTTGCTCCAAGCAAACACCTATTAGCTCTACAAATGTAAGCACATAGTATGCAAATATGTCTATCATGTATATAGTACCCACTTCCAATTGCTGAGAACTTTCGTAAATTGCAGGTTTGTGAATCGTGTGAGTTTCAGCCATAATTCCATTTTCTAAGGACGTGTGTGCACAGAAAAGGTGCCTACATTCTGTACTCGCCAGCTCAATAATTTACTCGTTATTAAGGGCATCACAAAGAAAGAAACGTTTTCTGTAGGCAAGGTAGCATCTAAGTTATGTCAGAAAATGTCAAACTGGCAATCTAACGAATTATCAAAGGATCAAAGTGTACATTTCCATTTATTTATTTTAAAGTCGTATTTTTCTGCAAAGGGTACTAATTCTACATATAAATGAATTACAGTTTGGCTAATGTATACTCAATTCTGATGTATACAGAAATATCTGAAACGGAACATGTAAAGTGGTTACTTAGAGCTGAAAATAGAGCTATAGTTCCTTTAAAAATATCCAATAATTTGAAGTCTATATGTATTTTTAAACTCTTTTACGACGGTTTGATTTTTTGGAAGGCAGATTTATCCGATAAAATTACAATATTCTTTATAAATTTAAAAAAATGAAGGTATAACTTTTTGTTGAGAAACTAATGACTATTGATAAAGCAAAAGTTGTTTTCCATTTACTTATTAGGTCAACTAGAGTTAGACATTCCGCTCTGGAACTGATTCAAATAACCTATTCACTTTTCTGAGCGAATGAACAGAAAACGGAGCGGTAGTTCCTTTACAATCCGCGGAGAGCTCTTTTTAGAAGCGTGCCAGGAATAGAGATGCGGTATTCTTTCACAAACTGAATCCATTTACTTAAGGAGCCAACGCCTGATTCGCCAAAAATGAGATATTTCTTAGAGTTCACCTCTGGAAAGTTTTTGGTGAAACCATACCAGGGAGGTTCGATTTCCATTTTAGGAGAGAAAAAAATTTTTTTCTATTGTGTGAAAAGTAAGTTTATCGTTTTCCGACGTTTTTAAAATTTTTATTCTAGAATTTTATTGTTAGTCCTGCGTAGAAAGAAGGATTTAAGGAATATCAGTTGGAAAAATGCAGTTAAAAGGAATAAGTTCTGAGAGTTAGCATTTGATTGAGTCGATTCTTCCGATATTATTGTTCTTTCGCTTCTTGTTCTTTGCTTCATTGTTCTCGAAATTTTTCATCAAAGTTTATTGTTTTTCAACAGGGAGTTATAAGAAAGAACTGATTCAGTTCAGTGACCGAAGGCGTCTGAGCAGGTATCATAACAAAAAGTTTTTACCTATCTCTGGTGGAAACAGGAAATACTTTTGAAATTTTTTTCAAAATACATAAAAAAATAATTTTTATGTAGACAATAATTTCTTGTAATCTTTGTGCTTCTTGTAAGTATGAGTAAATGATAAAGTTTTTAACATGTTGAGATGAACATTGTTACAAACATGATGACCATTGTTTAGTTGTTAACAACTATGTGACGCGTTAGTGAAATGCAAGCTCGGAAATGTGAAATCTAAATTAAAAAATTGTTTAGAAAATTAATTATATTATATAATATAATATAATTATTATTATTAATTATAAAAGCGAAATTTTATTTATTAAAATTTTGAAATACAATTAATAATACGAAGAGTTCAGATACAAGATGATTTGACAGTGAGAGGAGAAAATGAATGAATACTGTAGTCGGCCATAGCGGATATAGGAAATATATATAATTTTACATTATTTCGAGCATAAAAGTCTACATCCGTTGAATTCAGGAATCGACAGGAAGAAATGGGATGTAAATTTCATTCTTATGCAAATGAAGTATTCTAAATGTTCTGCAGCGTTTTATAAAGAAAATGAAATATTCAAGTCAAATATTTATCTTCGAATTACAGTGACAAAGAAAATCTGAATTGTTACTGCATAAAAAATATTTAGCAAAGTTGTTTGGACTAATTTCGAAGTCTTTTGTCACGAACAAAAGTTTAAATTCTTATGCTGATTTAGACGCCATGAAACAAATTCAAACTTTGCCTTGATCTAAATTCTTTTTACAAAGCTAGTCTTTCGCATTTTTTAGAACATATTTTAAAATGAAATTTAAAAAACCCGCACAAGCAGAAATGAAACATAATGAATTTCACTAAAAGGGTTTACAAAGTTTCATTTTGCTGATGAAAGATAATGATACTCTTTATCGCTTGTTTATTATTGAGGAAAATAATACGATTTCGCTGTCAGAACATGTAATGCTTTCATTAAGAATGATATGATTTAAAAATGAAATAAAACAAACTATTTCTGATATAACCGAACTTTTCATATTTTTTGAAGTTACGACATTATGTTTTGAAAAAAAAAAGTCATTTAAATATCCGTCTAATTAACTGCATACGGCCAAAGTCGATGAACTCAGCTGTCGATGACTGTATGGAATAATTCGGGACTAATGTCCCGAATATAAGGAATGAAATTGCATTTTCCTGGAGGCCAACTGACAGTTGAATTCATAGAATTATCCTTTCACCAATTTTTAGTACGTCAATAGTGGCGTTAGAAGTGTGACATGCGGTACCATCTTTCTGGAGCTACATGAACCACATGTTCCAAAAATCATTGCTCTCCAAATTTGGCCACAAAAAATTTGTTATGATCAATGGCATCGTTCACCTGTTACTGTAATTGCATATTTTCCCTCATTTTTTTTGAAGGAGGGAGAGGTCCGATAATGCTACTACGGCATAAACCCCATCATACATTGACCTTTTCTGAATGCAGTGATTTCTCCTGTATCTTTTATGGATTTTTTTCACATAAGAAAGAACAATTTTGTATGTAACATATCCAATCAAGCAGAAATAAGTTTCATATGAAAAGATTTTGGCTAATATCAAAGTTCTTGAAGAATGTATATAACCATGATGAGCATACTAAATTCAAATAAAAATTAGGGACAGTGTTAGCATTTTAAATATACTTGCCATTTAGTTTTAAACTCATATCATTCTTACTGGAATATCATTTCTAATTAGAGAAAACCCCACCAAACAAAAATTTCGAAAAAGCAGCATTTATACTTGGCACATATTTAAGATATCATAATAAATGTTTTGTAATTTCTTCCAAAAGAGTTACTATTTAAAATTTCCAAAACTTAATAAGACAAATACAATATCTGAATAAAAACCAAACGAATCTTCAAGAGATAAAATCATTTACAGTATTAAAATTATCTTTTCTTTGCTACAAATACTCTTAAAATTATTAGTTTCATAATACTTTTTAAGTTGAATATATTTGAAATTACATTAAGTGTATATTATAGTAAAAATAAAAGCGATTGTTTCACAATTGAAGATAATGAAGAAATTCATAAGCGATAACTGAAGATATTCACTACTGAAGATAAATTACATATATTGTATTTTGTGTAATGGCAATACTTACCAAAATTGTGAATGATACATGTATTTCAGTAGAACGAAGGACTGACGGTAATCATTTTGCCTCCCGCAGTAATCTATTCTGTTGCAAATTTTTCAGTTTGTAACACTCTAAATTCGAAAAATATTGCCACATAAAAATTTTGACATATAAAAAGTTTGCTGTTTAGTGCTTTTCTAAATTTTAAAATTTTTTCTGCCCCTAGTTTCTGCCACCCTGTGCGTATGAACCGATTGCACCGACTCTAAAGCTGGTTCTGGGAAGGGGAACTGTATCTCTGTAAGACATTTTGGAAACGTTCATTAAAATCGTCAATGCACATTGCGAAAAAAAAATGGGAAAAAATCTGCCGTTGTACTAGGCTGATTGATGATATTCAACTTGCGATTTTCAAGTCTCAGAAGCACGACTGAGGATATGTATCATATTTATATACAGCATTATTCTAACATAGGTATTTTGACACAAAATGGGACTTTTTGACATGCCAATTGTTTTCCATATTTCTATCTAAGACTCCAATTATGCCAAACGGCCAAGTTTTGTAAAAATCGCACGAGTAGTTTTTAAAAAATTAGCTCTCAAAATTTTAGCTCCTCCATGTTAATTCAATTTGGTATATATTTATTAATATCTCTTTTTTAATTAAACTTATTTGTTTCTTCCTTTCAAATTTCGAAATGTCGGTTCATTCCAAATAAAATTTGCCCATTTTTATGATTTATTTTTATAATTTGTATTTTTAAATAATTTTTATATATTTTTCGAAAAGTATTATGAATTATAACTTTCACCATCATCTTAAAGAAGAGGTATTTCTAAGCAGACCTGCAAAATATTAGAGTTTTTTATTCAAAATTTCCTAAGATATAACTGAATTTACAAACAGGCGCATTTTGAAATTTGTCATATTTATTATAAGCGATAATAAGGCCAAATGTAGTTTACGGACTTTCTTAAAATTATTTGAAAGTAGGAAGGACGACTTTCTTTCCCCTCGTGTACAATGAAAAAAAGGAAAGGAAAATAGGTTGCTATAAATTAAGAGGTTCACCCAGTGAACCAAGTTCATTCTTGGCGTAAATTGAAAAAAAATGCGCCAAGATAAATTTTTGAATTTCTGCATAAATTTCGCACCAGATTTCGCAAATTTAATATTTAAGCATAATTTGTGTCGTAGAATCGAAATATGAAAAAAAAACGACATGTTATTTCAGAAAAAGTTTTATTTTCTGTCAAAATACCTACGTTAGAACAATGCTATATATAAATCTAATATATATCCTAAGTCACGCTTTCGAGACATGAAAAACGCAATTTGGATATCGCCAATCGGGCCAGTAGAACGAGAGATCAAGAACTTATAAGGTATTTCTCCCACCTTCTTCACATGCCTTCGTGGTGTAGTGGTCTGCATGCTGGACGCGTAACCGAGAGGTCCGTGGTTCGATTTCCGGCAAAAGCGTTGCTCATTTTTCTCTTCTCCTGCTTCTAAATAACCTAATGTCTCTACAAACTGCCCCCCTCCATTTTGTTTTTGCGCATTGTATATATAATTGGCGTTGTAAATATTTTAACTCATTGGATTGTGTTGCTATAGTATTGTGTATTGTTTTATTTAATTATTTGTATATTTGTTGCCTTTTGGAAATAATTTTTAAGTTTGTTTTGTATGTAATTGAATTTGGGGTCTCATGGTTTGCATATAAGTATATAATTTCTTATTCAGAATTGTAGATTTTGAAATTCTAATCCAATATTGCTTAAATTACAAAGATAGCTCAATGCGAGATGTGGACAAATATGCTCTCGACGGGCCGTGGATAAAAGTTTTGTTAATATGTTGACAACATTATGCCAAAATGTTTTGCCAATTCAACGATTTCCTCGAAGATATGGGAAAACACATTTTCGATGCCTTATCACGTATTTTCTCCGAAGCTTCCAGATGCCCTTGCTACACTGTTCTCGCATCCATGCAATGTAGAAGTACATCACGGGGGAAAAGAGAATCAGATGTTGTTAATCCGACTGTGAGTGTTAGCGGTTCGAAAGCGCGTTAACTCAATTCTGTTTTAGAATTTACTCTGTGAGTGATTTTGAGAAATTTGAGTGTTTTTTGTAAGCTAAGGATCAATTCCTCAATATCTGAATTTTCCTTGAACTATTTACGGCTAAATTAGTTTTTACTGTGCGGCATTATAAGACATTGGCAGTTTTTTCCTGCTCGTCCGAACTGATTATTGCTCGAAGAAACATCCACCAATTCGTGGCTTGCAGCAATACTATACGTAATATAATAAGCAGTAGTAATATATATAATATTTTGTGGATTATTTCACTTTTCATTTTTTCAGTCTATCTATTTAAACTTCTTAACAGCAAAAGTTTTAAATGCATTTTACGACTATTATTAATATCATCATCATTATCATTATCATTTTAGAATCAGTTTTTGATTTCATGTACATATACTATATGCAGTATTTCCCTCTCTGAGAACACGAAAGGGATATGAATCCCTAAAAATTTCATTAACCCTAGAACATAAGCGTGTTTATATATGCCGCTATCACTAGCGATACGTAAAATTTATGTGCTCGTTTAAAATTCATTTTATTTACTTATATTACATTGAGATGTTTCTAAATATGTTTTTATTTGCTGTTTTACCCAATATTAGTCTATAGTTGTGCATGAACCTGGTTTGTAATATTTTTTACAATGTTCAATAAGAATTTCCCATATTTGGCGAATAGCAGCTAATTTATCAGTATTTTTACGCTCTTCTCTTGTGTCTTTTTCATCAAATCTTAAGCAATCCGAAAGAAATGAAAAGCGTCTCTCAGTAAATGTTGCTCTATACCTTCCACTAGAAAAAGTTACATCAAACATAACTTTTGTTGACAAATGGTTATCTTTTAAAGCTGCAGAAAGTATTAATATTCCGAACAAGGCATTCAGTTCATCGTAATTTAAATTATTTAGGGAACCATCTGTAATATTTGCATAATCTATCTTCTTTCTGTTTATCTTTGCGTTTGTGTGAGTAAGTATTTCTTCTTTAACTACATCAGAAATAAACAAATTAAAACAATCAATTGGTTCCTTAGCAAATCGAGCTTCAGCAACTGAACCTGGTCTAATATGAACTATATTTTTTTGCGCTGGGTTTCTGTTTAGTGGTGTCATTAATTTTCGTACACCACTCATAACCATTTATTCCTTTTACTAAGTCAGCATCCAGAAATATAATATGTCCTTGTTCATTTGTATCTTCAATATTTGTAGTCTTACTATTCTTCTTTTGAACATTTAATTCAACTTTCTTTTTCTTACTTTTGTCCATATCACTACTGCACTCAATTTCTTGTATCGGGGAATCAATCACTAAATCAGGATCAATCTCTATTCTATCATCAGGAATATAATCCGGATCAGCATCACTGTCATCAATATCTTCATCAAATTCAACATTATCACCACTTTCACTTTCATCAGATTCCAAAAGCATTGCTTGAATTTCTTCATTCGTTAAATATTTGCGGCGTTTCGCCATTTTTTCAACACAGTATGAAATAAGAATCGAAACAATTTATATATGCCACTCACAAATTTAAAAATAACCGACACTATCACTAGGACTACGTTAAAATTACGTATTTGAAAAGTCATGTATTACTAGTGACACGAAAAATTTACGTGTTCAAAATTTCGCGTATTACTAGCGACACGTAAAATTCACGTCTGAGCTCTAGCTCATGTAACGAGACAAATGAACAGCAGACGAAAAAATCAAACTACGTGGCATGCAGCCACCTACATGACACATCGAAGCACTCAAGGTCAAACATGTGTATAGGTGAAAGGGAAAGGGCAGAAAGGACCCGATAAAGGATGGCAGCACGTAAAATTTACGTACACTAGCGTTCTAGGGTTAAAACAACGAGAGAAGGGAAAAAAATAAATGTTGGAATTTCCTCTAAACCAACTCCAAACATATTATGGGTATTGGTTATGATTCCTTTCTTCTTTAACGTGTTCTTCATACCACTTTTAAGTTTATTCATGACTTTTGCGCAACCACATGCATGATTTCTGAAAGGAAGACATCAGCAAAAGCAAGTAAAGAATTCGGGAAGGTAATCGTGAAGAAAATTTCATACAGCAATTTAGAAGTTATTGTGAACTGTGTAAAACGAAAAGCAGTTTATTTTCTTGGAAAGGTGCTTTCCCATTTGCTCTGAATGTTTCGGATTTGGAGTACGAAAGGATGATTTTCTTGAGACTAACTAAAAGTATGTCTAAAAATTTTTCAGAAAAATTTGCATATATACCAGATGGTGTCAAAAAGTTTTGAGACTAGCTCTTATAAGAAAATACTTTATTTATCCATGTTTAGACACTATCACCTTCAAACTAGTCACCTTGTACAACGATACAGTACTCACAGCATTTCTGCCACTGCTGTAATGTATCCTGGAAGTCTTCTTTTCGAAGCATGTCTAGAGCTTTCTGGAACCTTCGCGATTGATCTTTGAAATGGTGTTAAAATGGCGACCTTTGCGCTAGATCTTCGGCTGTGAGAAAATGGCGAAGTACGCTGGCGCCAAATTTAGCGAGTAGATTGAGTATTAAAGTTTAGTTATATTGTTTGTAGTGAGAAAATTATGTATAAAGAGAGCACGGCGACATACTGCTCGCTTTCGCCGAATGTCCTTATTTAAACGTTTTGAAACCTGGCAGCAGAATTCGCTATTGACGGTCTGGACGCTCGGGAAGAATTCGTGAGGCACACATCACTGTCGCAAAAGAAGATAAGCATGCACTTTATCGAGTTGCGGACGTAACTTGTCTTTTTTGGTCGTCGGAGATGATGCGCTTTTTCACCGTTCCATTTTTGAAGAAACGCAGTCTTGATGAAGTTTCCTTCCTCCGTCATTGCAATAACAAAATGCAATTTCTTTTGTAAATACCGGAGGTAAAACGTTCTCATGATAGTACATTGGGTTGGTTTTAACATTACTTTCCATTCCTCTTATTTGTAATTTCCCATTGTAAGGGAATTCCGTGACAATCAAAAGCCCTTACTGCAACGCTCTTTCCATTCACGAAGCCAGGTTCATACATTGTTTTCCTCTTCGTTCTCGATAACAAATAATTTCTACAATTTCGATAGCCCATTTTTTGTTGCAGTTTCTGTCACACTTTCTTTATGGAGTCATTTAGGTAAATCCACGCTTCCTTAAGTATCATAATGTATTTTTCGTAATCTCCTGCGAAATAGCTTTCATACAGAGTTCCACGAATTGTTCGGCGTTGAGCACACACCTAGGCAAAAGGTAGTAAACATTATGCTCTTAATTCTTTAAAGTTGTAAATCTTGGTATGCCATTTTATTTATTGTTTCTGCATATGTGTTTAAAGAGTTTGCAAATGATTTTTTCTTAGGCGGAGTTTCTGCTGTTTCCAATTATTTAACGTTAGAAACAGTTCGTATCTTTTTCAGGTATTCATCTGGAATCTTTTTTCCATCTAGAAGTAAAGATTGACTGTTTTTCCCTTTCCGATTAATAATATTGGAGTTTTGCACTTGGAAATTATAGTACCATGCGTTTTGAATTAAAAAGTAAGAATGTTTATCTTCGGAAAGGCTAAAAACATATCCTTCAATTTACAGCTTGTTGACATATAATATTGTAAAACAAGAAGAAATTTAAAAGCATACAAACATATCTCTGATTTTAAATAATAAACATACATTTTCTCCCTCCTTTCTGCATGCCTTCGTGGTGTAACGGTAGCAGATTCAGAGCGTATTCGAAGGGTCTAGGTTCGAGTCCCGGCGAGGATATTGCGCATTTTTCACATCTTCTGCTTCAAAATAGCCTAATGACTCTGCAAGATTTTACCAAAAATTGTTATTTCAAAACATTTGCTTTTTTTAATTCTTTATCGAAATCTTTCTAAAACTGTGTAAACGCTCTCTGTATTCTAAATTTACTTTTCAAATTTAATCAAAACGTGTAACTCTTCCTGGTTATTCGAGCTACTCTTAGGTTACTTTGATTTGCGAACAATATCTTTCCCATTCTTTAAATGCTCCGCGAGAAGGTTGAGAAAGGTTTAACTGAACAGCAATGAGTAATTTTCGGACCCCTTCTTTTTTCCCCCCGCAGTGTACGCTATTAAAAATTTTCAATAATCACAATCAAATTTCAGTGCTAACTATTTCAATCCGTTAACTTCAGGAGTTGTTAAAATTCCCACATTTTAACATTACATTACAAATGAAACGGTGTTCATAATATTTCAAAAAGTAAAACACACACTTTTGTAGCGAATTGTTTGTTTTGATAAAATGTGTGCTGACGAAGTATTGAAGTTGATTTTGTAGCCTTATAGTTACTTCAAATGAGTAACAAATTTTGTTTATAATTAATTAATAATAAAAAGGATCGGTAAATTTTGAAATAGAAGTAGAAGTTTTAATTTCAAAAGCTGTTTCTACTGCTTATCTATTTAATTACGTACATATCGAAAGTGGATTATATTTGTCTTTCGGCAATTGTTTACTTTGGTGTCATGATAGTTATCCCGAAAATAATTTCAGAATAATATTCTACAGTAAGTTTTTATTTAACTACATTACGTAATACAGAATAATTATTTTTAATTTAGATATAAGAATAATATTTTCCTGAAACTTTTGTATCACACAGTTTTGAAATATATTCAGCCTCTTTATTAAATATTAACATATTAGCGCGACTTCATCAAATTTGCAATTTAATCAAAAAATGTAAAATTTCAGACTCTTCAATTAGCAATTAAATTTAAAAAAATTACCTGTAAAATGCGACTTAAGGTACCCATTTGAAATTCAATAACTTAGTAATGACTTTTAGAAAGCATTAAAGAAAGCTTTCACGAAAATTCTGCTTTTTCCATCTTTCGCAAACACTATTCGCGCTTACTTTTCATCAGATGCCAATTATAAAGAATTTCATTTCGTATGTTAAGAAAAGTAAACATTAGAAAACCATTTTTATTCCTATTTCCTATTACCAGATTATGTTTCATTCTTTCACAAGTAACGATTCGTACAAATATTTACAAAACTGCACTATGTTTATTTAGGTGATAATAGTTTTTCGTTCCTATTCAACAACGTTCCGCCTGATTAATTTCAAAGGACGTTTATACACTGAAAATCTAAAATCGCTTTTATTATGAATTAATGTAATAACTAAGAGAAATGTAAAGACATTTTGCGTGGAGATATCTTTTAAAACTTCTTTAGAATTCAATGGGGAAATGTTTATTATTACTTCACGAAAATTGAATTTTTGCTATTATTGAAGCTTCCGTGATAGAATTTCGATTTTTTTGTTCCTTTATCTAATGATGAGAAATTCTATAAAAGCAAATTTCATTAAAGTGAGAATATTTCATATATAAATCAAGAGAGTTAAAGAAACAAATAAAAATCAAAATATTGACAGTGATATATAACTTGATAAAGGAATGAAAAGAATCTCAAAAGCAGTACATTAAGAGCCTAAAAATAAATTTTTATCTAAATAAAAGAAATCCGTTCTTTGATCACTCATCCGGTAACTGAACATCAAACATAAAATGGATTGGCGCTCTGAAGAAAATTGATGAAATCTCGATTTTCTTTTTCATTTGACCAAGGTTCTTTTTTTTTAAATAGAAAATAAATTAAGCACAAATATTTGATTTTAATTCCACAGTCGTATTGAATTAACATTTGCAATTCCTGCCACCTTTTTTAAATAAGCCGAAGTTTCCTAAAATGTATTTCTGTATTAGAGCTGTTTTCTTTCTGCAACATTATTTTCAGAAAATTGCAAAATGCTTCGAAACATGAGATATAAGAGAATTTTAACAAATCTTTCACTATAAAAGAAAATGTATGCTAACGTTTTTAAAGCTTCCAGACTTATACTTTTATACATTCAAGATGAGTTACTAATCAATATATATTATAAAAGTTAGTGTACAATATACGTACTGCTAAAGCTCAGAAACGAGTCTCGGCACGATCAACAGAGTTATATGGTGCGGTAGCTCTGTATGCCACATGTATGAAGAAGGTTCCCGTTTTTATGTGAAGGGAGTGCTTTTGAAGACACAACGCCTGGAAGTTTCGCAATCTAGTAATTTCTAGAACACTTCAGAATATTCGAGAGCATTCCAGAACATTCAGGAACATTCTGGAATGTTCGGAAATAGCATGGAACGTTCGAGAACATCCCAGATTATTGTGGAACATTCCAGAACCCTCTCGAATGTTGTGAAATGTTCTGAAACATTGTTGATCATTTGAAGCATTTTTTTGTATAGGTGGGGCTACTTATTGGTAGAGATATATAAAACAAGATCCATCGTGGGTTCGAACGTCAGTTTCTTATCAGTGAAGTACAGTGAGTGAAAAAAATAAACAGTGAAGTAGTCAAAGTGAAACAATGACTGAATATAAATCGAAAATGAAATGTAAAAAGTGTTTAAGGTGCACTTAGTGTAGTTCTTAATAAAATGTGTTTTGATTTTTATTTTATAGAATGCCCAAACGTAAAACAGGAGGAGATCTTGCCTCTTCTGAAGGAAAACGGCTAAAAAAAAGAACAACGAAAAAATGACACAGTCGAAGAGCCGCGAAGCACGTTTACATTCCCAACTAAGGAGAATGAGCAGAGAAACCGAAGAACAACGAAATGAACGAATTAAAAAATCAAGAATTGGAATACAATCTTATAATAAAAGACTGCGAACGCAAGCGACCCATGAAAATATCACCCTACGAGAAGCGCGGACAGAGACAAGTAAACAATACAACTTAACAAATGAGGCATTACACTTGTTAGAGTAATTCATACGGGATTCCAACAAATATAGAAAAGTTCGCAATTAGCAGAGATGGGATGTCGAGATAAAATATATTTTATATTAAAAAGCAAAATATTGCTTGGCTTGTTGCAGGTAAAGCATATGCTAAACTGTTCAGCCAAGTGTTTCAATTTGTGATTTGTGTATGTTCTCGCTAAATTTATCTGTATCCTAATGAATAAAATTTTGTACAGAGCTATTTTGTAGAGTGTTATGATGTTAGACTAAATATTTACTAATTATGCTAATGGCATAAACTTTAATAATTATTGTTACGGATTTCGTATTTATTTAGAATTGTAAATAAAATTGCTTTATTTTCCCGTGCAACGCAGGCGATTTTTGAAAAGAAAACTAGGTCGGAAAAGTAAAAATAAAAGAGCGCGTGCATTTAATATTTAATAAATAAATATGTCGTAATTGCTTTTGCCATCCAGAATAATCGAGAAAATCGGTTTTACCAGAATGTTCTAGTGTGTAATTAAAGAGCTTATTAAAGCTGAATTAAAGCACCTCAGCTCAGCTGTAACTGGTTGTTTACTTAATGCTGTTATTGATTGTAGCGAATTCGCTGTGAGATAGAATTAGTTTCTCTGTTTTTGAATTGAGTTCTGTTTAACGTTTGAGTTATTATAGTAAAAATTCTTATGTATTTTAATTTCTTATGTAGTAAAAATTACATTAATTTCTGTAAGTTATAAAAATACTAATTGTTATTATTCTGGTGTAGCCGTGATAACCAAATATTTTGAATATTATTTTTATCGGCAGTGAACCGTGAATAAAAAGAAAGAAATGCAATTACCCAGTATATAGGAATATAGCATATGATTAATAGTACATCACGTTCTGTCCGCAATAACCCATAGAGAAGAATAAAATATGTGACCCATGAAAGTTAGGAATGTTGTACTTACCCCAGACGCTGATTATGAAGAAAGACTACTACTTATTCATGAATATTTCTTCAATTTAAGCAATCAAAAAGATACCTTCTAGAATAAACATATAAAAAAATGCATAGAATGGACTTAAGAAACTACACTGTGATCAGTCCTACTACCACGCTGAAAGTTCATGTGCCGGCTATTTCTTATGGATGCTCAACCCTTCTGCATCGTCGCTAAAAGTCGCTAGAGAACGAGACTGGAAACATTATGCTGATCAGCACACAGTCCTAGAAAATTTTTAGCATTTATGGACGTTCCTTTAGTACTGTGTCGAAGTTCACGAGGTGCCCGAATAATGAAGGCAGTTGCACACTATCTTCGAAAATTGAAATAAATATTTCGGAAATAATTCTGATACCAGGAACAATCAAAGCGTTGTTATAAGGCGAATTTATCAAGCTTCTAGTCTGTTCGAAATAACAAACATCGCCGGTCCTCTTGGCAGAGAAGAAAAACTTCCAAAAATAAGAAAAATGGTGCGAAGCAGTAACAGGCAGGTGAAGAGACAGACTGAAGCCCGTCCTTCACCTTTGAACTCCAAGCAGCGAAGAAGGCAGAAGCCGGTCGAACAACTGCCCCTCAGGACTTGGACGAAACGATGACGATTCTTGAGCGATGGTTTTGATGATATATGCCGGCTTGCTAGCACGTCAATCAACTACCTTTCAATGGATTTCACTTAATAGAATTAATATAAAGCACTTATATATACTGCTTTAATACTTTCCGCCAGTGTATGGAGTCCACATTTGAGATATCATTTTTTACTAAGTTATCGTAGCTGTCAGATAAGCAACTTTTAAATTCTATTTAGTTTGTAGTGAGTGTCAGCGGGGGAAGCTTTTTTTTGTTTTATTATGACTGTTCGTGTGACATGTGTTCATAATAAATGTTTGCAACCAGAATCTACTCGATTAATATTT
>KK118381.1:18614-32502 GCA_000611955.2 Stegodyphus mimosarum | reverse complement strand
TTTTTTTTTTTTTTTTTTTTTTTTTTTGAGGAAAGGGAAGGAGAGATATGTGATAAATCGTAAGCGGGAGTCGCGATAAATCGTAGATATGCATGTGGATCATGAAACTGAAAAGGTCTGGGTTTTAAAATACTGCTGAATTTCATTTTATTCCTCTGATCCTTTTTTCTCTATTATTAAATAATGAAGAATCTGCATGTATGCTCCTTGGATTTATCAAAAACCTAGCATGCCAAATTTTGAACAAATGTAACACCTCGAACCCAAAAAATTTGGCTTTCGAATTTTTTTATTTACTCCCATATTTTGCACTTTAGTGAATTTCTAATTACGAAACTCAGCCCTTTATAAACAGCAGTTGCCAGTCAGCAAAGCATACGATATAATATATATTTCAAATTTAATCAACAAACTCGGCAATTTAAAAGAAACGTACCATTGCACGATAAAGAAAACAGTTCTATCTTCCACTTGCTAGCCATTCCACGTGTTGCCATTGGGTTAAGAGTAAAATATTCAATTTTCGATTCAAATTTAATCTTTCTGTTACTAGTTAACAAACTGAGGGATTTGAAAACATCATTCTCTATTTCATTACTAATAACTAAATATTTAGATACGAACAGTTTCACTTGGTGCACCTATTAAAATTATTATAGCTTTTTGCTTTTTACGAATTTGCAATTCTTTGTACGAAGTAAAGGAAATATTGTAATCGCAAAAATTTCGGGTTTCAGATTTCAACGAAAATATCTATTTTGAAAGTTTCCGAATCAATTTTGACTATTTTTTTGCTTGACGTCTGTTTGTATAGACAGAACTCTTTATTCTAAAACGAATTGTAAACTGAATTCAAAATTGGATTTTTTTCACGATGGCACATATGTATCTCGCATAACTCAAAAACGTTTAGCCATAGAGCCATTGAGTTGAAATTTAGTATATGGGATTGCTATAACATCTATTTCATTGCAATCGACAGTATCAAAAGTATATATATATATATATGTAAAGAAACGTAGGCCAAAGATCAAAAACAAAAATTTTTTAACTTTATAGAACCCCTGTAATCCTAGCTTCCACCTTGCTAACTCTTCGCTTTGCTTCCCCGTCTAAAGTGCCTGCGTCTTAATTTTAAGAAGCAATGTAAATACCAATTTATCATCTTTCATTATGATTGAATCATAGAAATGTATCGGATTTCATTATGACTGGATAAACATCTATGGATATGATTTTATATCTTTGAAAATAAACGCTGGAAATTTTTCAAGTTCCTATGTTTTGTAATGTTCATTTGTAAACCTTAACGCTCAGCTACGACGACTGCAAGCTAATTCTTCCTTCTAGGCTCATCGAAATCATTTCCATATACCATCTCCAAGGAATAGAAATTCAATTTAGAACCATGAAAGATTTATATATATACATGCATCCATATACCCAGCACCCTTCACCCGGCCCTTATTTTCGCAATCGTTGGTCGTAGACATGACCTTCTTGTTACAGAAATGTTTTAAATGACGAAAGTATTCATGCTTTGGCAATTTCAACTTAAATAATAATAATAATAGTTTTGAACAAATAACGAAATTTAAATCAGTGTGCCAATTCCTATACTTATATTTGGGAAAATTTTATAGTCTTAATGAAAAAAAAAAAAAAACAAGAGGCTTCACTCCCGTACGCCAAAAACTGACTGTGATATTTAATTTCAAAATTTGTAGTTTTCAGCTTGCCTTGGGGGATTAGTTAATTAAGTTAAAATAATTCGAGGAAACAGTTTTAAATGAAGTGCAGAAAAAATTGTGCATAATTTAATAATCCGTACAAGGAAGTGATGTGGTGCCCGCATGAGACCTTTTAGAATAGCTGTTTCAGGCGTACGGCGCACAAGCGGCTACTGTAAAAAGAAAATAAATAAATGAATAAATAAGCAGAATCTTCATGCTTAACTTAGATTTTCAATATTTCCACTGAAATTTAATTCACTATTATTGCAAAATTCAGATTAGACTTTCTGTCATTAGATTAACATATTTCCTAAACAGCGATGTAAAAATTCAAAGTTTTCCCATTATGATTATTCGTTTATTTAATTTCGAAGGTAAGTACCCTATTTGCCTCCTTCAGTGACGCCGATGTTCCGTACTGAGAGATGCATAATGTCAGAGTACATTGAAAGAACTGAGTTAAACACACTAAAGAAGCCACTCAGAGAATTCAGCACTAAAATGTGTAGATTTTATATATCTAAAGCATAAGGCTCATTTGTATTTCTATTTATTTTACATGAATAAACTTTAAAAAGTACGTTAAAGTGTATTATTTTCCTGGTTTTTAAGAATTCAGGCTCCGCTAAGTGTGGATTAGGTTCTTCATGACGAATAGCAGGTATCAAGGTAGTAGTACTTGTTAAATCATTTAAGTTAAGAAACAAATGCATAATGGATAATACACACGGGAAGTTGCAAAAAATACCATAACAGGTAGAGGCTGGAAGCCAAGCTTTCTTGTAAATCCTCAAAGCTATGACGGTAGGGAGGGGTTCCATTTCTTTGTAAACCCACAGAATATTTGCTTTCTTTCTTCTGACCACTGAATGAATGGGCTTTATCACTTTGACCCCTGACATTAGTGTTAATGTAATTTTCAATGTCAACAATTTTGCCAAAAAGGTGTCTCCGTACTTCATCAAAGAGATATGCATACGTATTGTTATGCTTTCAAATAAACAATTCTAAAAGAAATACTTTATCTATAAGCTTCTGTTTTCGTAATACTGGTCATATTCCATCCCGTATTTTCTAAAACTCTGCTGTTAGATGTGACGAAGCTACTTATATTCCTTGGCGGAGGAATCTTGTATTATAGCCATTGTCTCAGCGCCTCAGCTTTGATTTAGTATTTACGGGAGTTGGTTCGCTATGTTTTTCGCGCTATGGGGAACCCGAATTTCAGGTGCTTTCTCAATATCCCTAAAGATTCAGACTGGATTTTTTTTTTTCTTTTTCATGGTCTAATAGGCATTGTAAAAATGTTTGTTCGTTTCAAAGAACTTTTAATGATTCCTTAATGTTATCTATTTCTTTGTTTGCATTTCAATGAAATACCACTAGAGGGCTAACATCTCGCCAGAAATGAAACCAGTTCTTATTTCGAACCGTTGATAACGAAAGGGCATAATAAATTGTTTGTTGGTGTATTCACTTGCAGATTTTTACTTATTCGCTTGAAAACTCGCATTGGATACGGATATCGTTTAGCTTTGCGCAGTGAAAATCACGATGGCAACTTTGGTAAGTTTGGTTTTAAAACTCTGATCTGTTAAATACAAATGCAGTAATTATTAGAAAAGTATCACAAACGCAGCAGTGTTGAATCTAAATTTGTTCCAATGAAAACTTTTCCAAATCGCACATTAATCTAAAGTTTTGCCGTTGGAAAAGAAATGCATGCAATACTCATAGCAATTTTTGCATGCTTTTTGTATCTCCTTTTTAAAGGATCATTACTAGTAATTTTTGTTCCTGTATCAATTTAAAACTGCCTGCTAAATGTACTATTTTATTATCTGTCTTTTGATTTTTATTTAAGAATTTTTGAGTTGATTAATTTTAAGAATATTTGAATTTTATTTAAGAATTTTTGAGTTGATTAATTTTAAGAATATTTGAATTTTATTTAAGAATTTTTTGTTTTTTATTTATGCCTGCTGCTTGTGATAAGAAAATTAAAAATTGTTTTTGTATTTTTGTGATATATTAAAGGAAGGGAAGTAGTAATATCTAGGAAGATTCGTAGAGAAACTATTATCGATTCATTTATGAATCGTTCAGTCTATTCATGTAACTATTCGTGCAGACAGCATAAAGCATGTGCTGATTGTGATATCCGCGAGTAGACAGTTTAAGCTCATTTTTAAGTAAAGAAGAATTTATTGTGATTAGTGATGGTCAAATATAAATGCAACTATTTGAAATTTCTAACTGACTGACTGACTGAAACCAGTATCGCCAGAATACAGCATTAAGCCGTGTGTCTGGCTCAATCAAGATTGCCATTGGGGCACTTCACAAATAGTCGATCTTCAAATTTTTATGTCCGTTCAGAGGTAGGAAAAGGGGGGCCTACATAAAAGGCGGGAAAAACCAAGCGACGATCATGGACAGACGTGTGGTGTAGTCTTCTTGTGAATAAAATACAATACAAGTCAATACATAAATTAATACATAATAATACATAATTTAATAAGTACATAAATACATACAATACAATCAAAGTGAACTATATACAATAAAATGCAATACATGATAATCAAGTAAAATAAGACGTATAAATATATTAAAGTAGGTAAACGTGGCCTACAGCGCCAAAATTATGTGGGAAAATTCGAGTCACGGGTGAGGTGAGCCGCAAAGGGTCTTAAATCTTCATCTTCTGAAAGCAGTATGTAGTTAAAGACATTTAATGAAGTCAGGTGACATTTAATGAAGTCTTTTTTATAGAAGTTTCTGTTTAGTTTATGCAGATATTCTTCCAGAGTGGGGATGAAATTTCTAGTCACGATTTGCATAAATTATTGTTTTGTGAATGCGCTACCACGTGGTATCATTCCCCTCGTGTTTACAAATTCTTGAACTATTTAAGTAAAGCTGATATAAAATGTGTAAGAGCGTTTTTAAGTAAAGAAGAATTTCTTGTGAGTTGTGATGGTTAAACTTTTAATAACAGTTAATTGTAAAATACAAATGCAATTATCTAAAATTCCTGTTCATGATCTGCACAAGCTGTTGTTTACTGAATGCATTCATTCCACGTGCTCTATTTCCTCTGGTGTCTACAAATAGTTGAACTATTTAACTAAAGTTCATATAAGCTGTGTAAGTACATTTTTAAGTAAAGTGGAATCTCTTGTGACTCGTGATGGTTAAATTTTAAATAACAGTTTAACTGTAAAATGCAACTATTTAAAATTTCTACTCATAAATTTTATAATTTATGATTTGTAAATACGATACTATCACGTGATGTCACTCCATTTTTCGTGTTTATAAAATGTTGAATTATTTGAAATTTTTAAATTTGTTTCTGTGCGCTTTTCTGTTTGTTTGCTGTTGTTGTCACATGTAGCCTGGGCGGATAAATTACTTGAGATTTTATTTCACGGTTTCATGATTATGCATATCACGACAAAATTTCATACGATTATATGCAAAACTTGTATAAGTTCTGTGCGGTTTTTGAATGCATTACTTTCTTAATGCTATTGTATAAATTGTCGTTTTATTTATGGGTAAATCATTCCCGATTTAGATGCATTTTATGCATATTTTAAAATTCCATACAGGCATTCCACATTATCATGTGATTTTCTCGTTTTGGGGATTCATATTTCTGAGTTTGAAATTAATAATTTACGATTGCTCTCTAAAACAATTGCTAATGTAGGATGTCATCTTTGTTCAGCAAGGGTTGTGATACCAGCTGATTTTCTTTCTTTTATTGAAGAAGTACTTCAGCTCTGATAGCAAAACATGTACAATTTACAAATCCTTTGTTAGAATGATTTTATTTTTTTAATCCCCTTGAATTGAAAAATATGTGTTTGCATGATTCTGTAAAAATAAATATCACATATTTCCTTTTTCCCGCGTTGTATTCTAAAATACCTAAGACAATATACTAATATACTCAGTTATAGGATTTTAGGAAAATTATTTGCTTTTTATGTGTGAATGCAGAACATTTCTCTACTTTTGAGCATATGCAAACAAACCCCTGACCACCAGCGGCCGCGTTACCCCGTATGTAACGTAAATATAAGTTAGTTTTTCTTAAAAAGAATGAAGGTATCTCTCTTCATAGGCAGAGACCTCGTGTGTTTTGCACATTCTCAGTAACGGAAACTGTATTCTAGCAGATGCTGTGTGAGTAAGAGCACTGAAGACTAGTAATTCAGTCTGGGCATAAATCCTATCGAATAGAAGTTCTAGTGGTTTTCCTCATGCGTAATGTAAATACGAATTAATTTTTCCTGCTTGAACTGAAATGTAAGTAATGTAGTTTATCTAAACCTAAAACTATACATGTCACACGATTTCTTAAAATCATTTACTGTTTAGATGTTGATCTAATACGTTAATGCAGAACACATATTTATATTTGAGCCCATGTTCATACATATTATAGATCATTAATGCCCGAATTTTCCTCTTATGTAAAGTAAAGTACAGCCGACTCAAGATTCTCCGTACAAAGGCATCGCTGACCGCTGATGGTTCGATTCGAAAGGGCAGTTCTCACTTCGCGGCAAGCCAAAAATACATAAAACTTCAAAATATCTTCATTAAAAATTGAAAAATATATAAAAACATCAAATATGATTAAAACAATTTTTTTTTTTACAATTAAAACTAATTTCTACGCAAAAACAAGCAATTCGGCTAGCGGGAAAAAACGCAGATTTTTCAGAGCACAAAGCTGGATGCTTACTATTGGTTCCACTCGGCAAAAGACACTGAAGGTGGAGAAATTGACTTAATTCACTATTCTGCAAAAATGTAAACAAATATGGCTGCTAAGTTAGGCTTAGTCCCCCTTAAAAACATTTAAATTATTAATAATTCTGCAACTATTGCATGCAGATAAATTAAAGGCATAAAAACATTAATCGGAACATAAGAACATCAAAATTCAATCCTTTTTAAAGCAAAAAATGCTCAATGTACCAACATATAAGAATTAAAAAAACTCACCGAGCCGAGTAACAGAGTGGATATATACGTACTGTTATTACGGCCGATTGCAAGCAAAAAGACAGGTGCACGACTATATGTCGTAACAGTCCTATATACAAAATTTCAACCTTCTGAGGCTACTTTTTTTTTTTTGAGTTATGCGAGATACGTATATATATATTCGTACAGACTTCACAAAAAAGTTTTTTGTGAATCCATTTGCAATCTGTTTTGGGAAGAAGAATCCTTTATTTTGCCCGTACGTACAAATGTCACCCTAAAACATTATTAAATTCGATAGCGCTCAAAACGGATATTTTTGTTGTAATATGATTCAAATATTTCGAGATTACAATTCTTCCTTTATTTGATACAAAGAAGTAAAAATAATGGTAAAACTGCATATTACGGGCCAGTTTGGCGCATTTTCGAAAAGTCGCCCAATCGGTTATTTTCACGCGGTTTAGAGAATATCACTAACTCATCATTTCCCCATATTAGATGGTTGTGAATTTGAATGAATCCTCTAAACATGCAAAAATATCTAAAACAGAAGTGCAAGCAAAACACCGATAAAGTATTTGAAAGTGTATAATTATGTATTTTATGGCATCAACAATATTAAAACTTTTCATAATATATACCATTTTTAAGACGGTAGCAAAATGGAGTAAAGCGTTTTAGCACGAAATTGTAATAAGCAGTAAATGAGCAATAAGTGATCGGAAAGCATTGATTCATATTTAAGATAAAACTTTAAAAAAAAATGCAGAAGAAAAAGGAATATAAAATTCAAAATTTCGATCTACTGAAACATGAGCAATAGTATAGTAAAAAAAGCAAAAAGTGGTTAAATAATTTTAACCACTTAATTTATATTTTTACAATAAATTTTTATTTATAAATAAACCGTAGAAACTCGTATTTGCTTATATCCGCACTAAAATGTAACAATACAATGGAGATGAAATTCAAAATGGTGCGCTCATTTCAACCACGTGCTTAACCATATATAATGGACACGCACCTGCATTCACACAAATCTGTCGCATCTTTCATTTCAGGTAATTTCATACTATTTTTACACTTAGGACATTCCTACATATTCGCAATCAAACCATAATTCATGGACCATTCTATCGCACATCTTTCGCCCTTATCTTGCAAGCGAATCAAATAAGTAAAATCCACACGTTCAAATCCTATGACGTCAGCCATTTTGCTCACAATTCACTATAAGCACAGTGAAATGACAAAATTCAAAAATCCCACTTAAATGCTAAACTGTAACCTTAAATTCTAACGAATTTCATGACACCAAGAAGTGACCAGATTTGACGCGATTTCGCTGCATTTGGCGACTGGTCCGTAATCTGCAGTCTAGCCAAAATAATCCCCGACTATAACGATTTTTTATGGAAAATGAAATTAAACACTGAATAAAATTAGGTAGAAAAAAGAGTTACATAAAAAATATTTTGCTTCCCGTGTTATAAATTTATAAAAGTTTTCTGAGTATTCTCGAGATTTTAACTGCAGTTTCTCATTTTTTGGTGAATTTCCGAAAACTGCTGGGTTTTTTCCGACTATTTGATGTAACAGAATTGTTGTGTGACCATACCCAAACTGACATCTCAAAAACCGATTCTCCCATCGACCTTCCTCTGATGGTTTTCTTGTCCTAAATAGTATAGTTCTCCAACCGCCGCAAATGAAGGATTGTTCTTTTCTACAACACCCGCTTCCTTTTTATTCTGAAGATTATCTCTGCTTTTTTCTGTAAGGGGTTAAGATGCTGTCTACTTGAATTTCTTTACATAAAATATTCCACATAATAAATAACAGTATTTTATATCGTACTAGCGGAAGTACCCGATGTCAGTTAAGTTAGACTGAGAGTGATGTATCTAACAACAGAGAGAACGATACCGCCGTAATCCATCTCTAATAACGATGCAAAATATACGATTCATAATCATACATTTTTCAATCTGATGCGATATGGAACCCTCATGAAAAATTTCCATAGCAAAATAAAATAATTCTTTTTCATTATATCAGCAATAATGGGACGCAGTTTTTAATGATTTTCGTCTTTGTAATCAAGTGGTTGTAAAAGCTCAAGTTCCTTCCAATATTTCACCTCTATTCAATTTTAGTCGATTAAATATGGCAAACAATTGATCATAATTGATAAGAAATCAATAACCCGAAAAAACAAATAAACGCAGCACATTCTTCTTATATATATATAGAGAGAGAGAGAGAGAGAGAGAGAGAGATTCCGTAAAACTTACAAATTTTTCATCAAGTCTACGATTTGAAAAGCGAACAATAGCAACACTTTTCGAAATAAAGCATTTTTATATCCAACGCACAGTACTGTTGCCACTCGGGAAAATGAATGCGAAAATTAGTGTTTTCAGACTTTTTAATTAATATCTCGGTTGATTAAAGTCGTACGAAGATGGGAACAGTTGAAATGGCTTCCCAGGAATTTTTGGAGTCAGTAATAATGTATTTAATGATTGGCGATGCTAGTTTTATTTCATTATAAAACTTTGAAATTTTTTATTGACAAACTCTACAGTATGAAAGCGGACACTGGGAACACTTCGCCAAATAAAGCAAATATTATCTCCGGGCTTGCACACTGTTGCCACTCGGAAAAATAAGGGCGAAAATTAGTATTTTCAGAGTTTTTAATTAATATCTCTGATCTTTTCAAGACCCATAAAAGAATAGTAGAAACTTTGGTTATGATAACTATATTAGTGACTGAGTTAATCGCGAACAAACACAATACTCTTGAAATTTTAAGTTATTTGATAACTTAGCAGTTTTACGACTCTGCGAAATAAAGTAACCTTACGGGATGCTTATTTAAGTCATTTATTAACAGTTTAAACATAATATTATACCGATGAATGCTTTGAAAATATCAGAGACGTAAATTTCCACTGAGGAAAAAAATCCAAACAAATTTTGCAGTTTAAGTGATAATCTTCGAAACAGGTTGCTTTGAATTACTTCTGATGAATTTTCCATGATACAGCAGAAGAGTTTCCTAGGTAATTTCTGGATAATTCCCGATGTAGTTGAATAGTTTCAATTTTAAGGCAATTTAATGTTACCCTGTGACATGCAGATTATTATTCGAATTTATTATGTAATCACAAATTTATTACTTTGGTTTCTAATATTAACGTAAAAGGAAAATATACATACCTTACATAAGCTACCAAAAATGCTGCTGTGGCCTAAAGGTAATTCCTAATCGAAATTTTGGCCATCTTTGTTCTAGATATTAATCGACATGCAATGTTTTATTATACATATTTCAGGGATAAAGGAATAATACGCTAATGATGGAGAAGATGAATGAGGATTTAATTAGATACCGAGAGGAAAGATTGGGTTTTCATTAATTGCAGGGCACACGAAAGCTATCATCCTGTGAGGAGAGCTTGTCTTTATGGAAGGCCTTTACCGGAAATTAATATGTGGGAACGCTGTTGATAGGAAATTGATTCATCTTCATGCTATACATGTGGAAAATCCCATGTCCCAGCGAGTGTTTTTCTTAAGGGATTATTTGACTTAAAAATATTCAAATTATTTTAAAGCAAAGATTTTTACGATAGTATTGCTTTAAACTGAGGTAGATGAAAGAAATTTATTAGCGTCTGAATTCATTATTCAGATTTTTAAGCAAAATCATAGTATTCGTCTACTAAAAAGAATTTTTTTTTCAGCTTAAATGTGATTTTCAAAAAATGTTCCGTTGTACTAATTATTCCTTCCTTCCTTAGTAAGTATCTAAAATGTCCATTCTCTAAATATTACTCTGCTCTAATTTCGGTTTAATTCTGTTGTCAGCTTGACCAGTTTTAAGTATCCATAATTTACATCCGAACTTATTTACAACATCAATTATTCCAAAAGCATTAATCAGTTGACTTAAATTTGTTTGGAGTAGATATCTCAACATTATTCTTAATGAGTTTAGACGATCTTGCTGCATTTTATGGTACGAAGCGCCCTCGCCAGATTTTGTGCCATCAACATCTCAGGAATCATCAGTCGATTAATAATTAATCATTAATTTATGTTACATTTTAATGGAAATGAAAATAATATAACCTGAAACTTCAGATACCTAAAATTTTGAAATCTCTTCAATACCATACTTACAACAAATACACAACTGAACTGCCTTCGTGGGCCGCATAATATTACTTCGGGGGCTGCCAGTTTTGAGACCACTGTCCTGCTAAACTGCACTAATATGTTTAGATTCTTTTAAAGAATGGCTTCTATATCTATGTGTGTGGTGCGCTTTTGGGAATACAGAAAGAAAGCTCTACCGCTGTGTTATGTACATCAAAACTGTGACTGAAAGCAAATGTAAATTCACACTGAAAGAAGCTGCATGTTTTTATTTTGATTCCATGTAAGATGATTGCTTTTAAGTCCGATTAGCACTAATTTAGCGGCTCCCAACCAAGGGAATTTCCCTCTAGAAGGAATTTCATAATTTTAGGGGGTTGGGCATATGGTGAGGCTTTCTTTAGTTATTTAGTTTTAATTTATGAATATAAAAAACACTTTTATTTTTATTTATCAATATTTTCTACGCTTTTTGTTGTATAATTTATAAAAATATGTTAAAAATAATCAAAATCTAAATAAATACAAATTTATTTTTCGTGTTTAGAAAAGGAGAGGGGTATATGGAGCAAAATAAGTTAAGAACTATTGGGCTAACTGGTGACAAATTGACAGTCAACTTATTGTGAGAACAAATTCTGAGTTTCTCGTCGAGTGGAGGTATAAAGGCGGTAAAAAAGAATTTATGGGAAGTCATGCCTTCCCCCTGTAGTTCTCCTAAGCTCCAAGTCTTAGGAAATCATTTGTGTTGTTACCTCATATAAAGTTTTCTCGGAAGTGCGGTTAGGTTAGGTTAGGTTATTCAATTATGGCAAAGCTCACGAGGGCTATCTGCCTAAGGGGAGGGATGCCTTCGTGGAGGACTTTATAAGGGAAACTGGCTCGTATACACGTTACACATGGGAAAAACCACGAAAACGCCCATGCAGCCAGCCCGTTCGCGGGATTCGAACCTCGGACCGAACTACCAGTGTTCAGCGCTTTACCGCTCGGCCGCTGGTGGGCCTCTCGGAAGTGCGAAAAAGAATGTTAGCTCAAAGTAAGGTTCCGTGATTAAAAGAGTGTGAGTCTTAGAACAGTAACCTTCAACATGTGGGCCGAATGCACGATCTGAAAGCTGCCGACGGGTCGAAATTTTTTACCAAAATGAAATCCTTTTTTTTTTTACCCTACAAAATAAAATGTGTTTAGTTAAATTTAATTTTTTTATTAAATATTTAGCAAAACACACATAAAGAGTAATAATAATAATGATGGAAAAAATTAAATTTATTCCTATTTTCAGTCTGGAATTTAAGACATTTTTGTTACTTACACTTTGCAAGTCAAACGTATTGACAGCTGAATATTAAATTTTCACATCGATATTTGATGAAGTCTAGTATGTTGAATCAACCACTAAATAATTTACAAAACTACAAACTAAATAAATTACAAAAACTTCGCAGGTAGGGCAAAACTTAAGAATAAATGACGGTAATCTATTCTCTTTCTCTTATTTATTAAATTTTCTTTGATGCATATTGAATAAATACGTATGTTTGTATTTCAATAATTATAAACTTCTTTCTGTTTTACTTTAACTTTGTTACAACAAGTCATGGCGTTTCGATTTGCATAACTTTTACCACAGGAAAAAAAAAAATAAAATTTTAACTATCATTAGGAACTATAAAATCACATATAAATTCTGTTTACGATACGCTCCTTAACAAATCGATTATTCCTATCATATGAAATTTTACTCCAAACGATTATTATGCTAAACTTTTTCTTCAACTTTTTGTCTCACAAGGGGCAGTTTTCAGATTATCATAGATTAAAATATATGAGTACCATTCATTTTTGAATACTAAAAAATAATAATAATAAGTAAATAAATAAATAAAAAAGCGGTGTTAATTTTTCACTTCTTTAAAATGAATAGAGATATACTATGTATATTAAATTTGCGGTTAAAACACGGTTACTTGAAGCAAGGAATTTCAATACCTAAAACGAATCCTGTGGTTCTACAGAAATCGGCAATGCCCTTGTCCACAATTAAATACATCACCCTTCGGTAGCAGGTTTGATGTACTTACCGAAACTTGAATGGCAATACATAAGAAGAAAGCTTTAATTTCTTACAAATTCATTGTTTTAGAAATGCCTTTACTAGAATAATTTTCATGAATGTTTAAAATTAATAGCGTATTTGAATTTTCAGCTCATGTGGGTATTTTTAAATTATGAGAATTATAATAATAACATATTCTAAGACAGAGATGTCAATTCTGTGAGCAAATAAAAATTTCTTACTTTGTTTTTGTAATTTATGACTGCAAAGCTTTTCTCAGTAATTGTTTAGACTCAAAAGAGAAAATATTTAAAAGGCCAAAGATTTATTGTATATAATAGCTTTTTCACATTTTCATGGGATTTCACCGTATAAAATTAAACACTAGTGAGATTTCATCCCACAGATTTCTGCTAAATAGTACCAGAAGAGTTAAATAATTTCCCTATTCGAATAATTTATTTGCCAGTTTATTCATGGGATTCTTATATGTTGGAGTTAAATAAACGTTGCACTAAATCTAGCTAGATGGAGGCCTAATGATATATAAAGCTTCATGACAAGAAAACTATTGTAATAAATATAATGCATATAATGTTTGATGTGCGCAAAGCCAACAGAGGAGCCAAGAGTGGCTGAATTTGTGCAATTGTCTGATGTTTTCTTAAGCAAATATGGATTGTTGTGAACATCTGGAGCGCACGAATTCGGCATCGCACAGTTTTGTCGTTTAAATGTTAAATATACTATACGGCTATTCATGACGCAACTTAAATAGGCTACCACATTTGATCTACGTTCTTCGACTGGCGTCTTGTTAACAAGAACATACCGAATTTATTCACACATAAGACCAAAACAACTTTAGTTACGCCACAGATAGCAATGTAGTAGCGGAAAAGCAATTCTCGTGAGCTAA
>KK118381.1:0-18588 GCA_000611955.2 Stegodyphus mimosarum | reverse complement strand
GGAAGGAAACATAAGAAGAAACGAAACGTGAATAATATCTTAATCAGAAAATCGTTACTTTGCGATAATCAGGGGTCAGAATAAGCATTCGAAGTTATAGCTGCCAGCTACGATGCAAGCCTGCCACCGGCGCAACATAGTTTCCCGGACGTTTTAGAATATACAGGGAGTCTCGTGGATGATCGCGCTATCCTCCTCACGGGTGTTTAGTACATCAGGTTTTTCAGGTAACTTCAGAGAAATAAATCTATTCAGGATAGATCAGGTGAACTTTCAAGCCAATGAATAGGCCCACCAGAACCAATCCATCTTTGACCAAATATTGAATTCAAGGGTTCTCGAAGAGAGTAAAATTCAAAAGGAGTTTCCTTTTTCAAACAATGAGAACATATATAACGTTCTCACGTTAGTCGAAATGTATATTCATCTCGTACCCAATAAAATATTTTGCTATTCCAGCTGGGTCATCTTAATTGATAAACTGTATTAAATTTAAAAAGAGCTCTTTTGTGTGATCTCAAATGAATCCTTTCTGATATAATTTCTTTCTCCCCCTTTTTTCCCCTAAAAGACGAAA
The DNA here is from genome assembly GCA_000611955.2 of Stegodyphus mimosarum. Classification (NCBI taxonomy): domain Eukaryota; kingdom Metazoa; phylum Arthropoda; class Arachnida; order Araneae; family Eresidae; genus Stegodyphus; species Stegodyphus mimosarum. The sequence continues at coordinate 18,011 of KK118381.1, read as the reverse complement.
AGGACTATTAGTTTTGAAACACAATTTTGTGTTGTTTCACTTTTCATGCGAGTCTGATGCCATTCAACAAAATGCGAGATATTTATCTTTAAATTTAATCTGTCTTTATTAATTAACAAACTAAGCTATCTGAAAAAAATAGCCGTTGTTCTTCAGAATATTATTTTTACATTTTAATCCCAGTGATTTAAATAAAAATGCATTTAATTCTCGATGTATCGATTTAAAATAGTCAGTGACAGTCAGGGGGTAAATTAGAGGTCGACAACAGAATATGTCAGATCATCCTCATAATAAAGATTCCACTGGTTTAAAAAAAAAAAAAAAAAGTGATAATTACTTGTTTATTAATATAATCTTGTATCATGCAATAAGGAAAAGTCATATAAAACAAATATAACGGAAAAAATTCTCTAAATTTATACAGTATATTTAAAAAAAGTTTTTTTTAATGTATATTCAATAAGTGCTATATAAAAGTGGAAATGTAAGAACACAAGAAAGAACAATTAAAAAAGTACGAAGAAAGCAAAACTAGAATAGGAAACAAGAAACGTATTGAATATTTTGAACGAGGTGATTTAAAAATTAAATATAGCAAATTTTATGCCATGTGAGGGGAAAAACGCATTGATACATCAAACACAGCTGTCACTTTCACTAAAATTGAACTTTTGTGCTTATTGAACGCGTGATTTTGTTTCTAAAAACTTGTTTATATTTGTGAAATTAAAAAAATAATAATAATAATACGAAAAATATTTCTAACTAATATTATAAAGGCGAATGTGAGTTTGTTTGCTTGTTAAGCTTTCACGCCTTAATTACTTAACCAATCATCATGAAATTTTCAAGAAATATTTTTGATACATTAGAAACGGTTATAGGCTATAAAATGTAACTTATCTGTTGAAACTTGAACTATATAATAGGTTTTATAGCTTAAAATGATTGTCGTTGTATAAACATTAAATGTTTAAAGTTTCATAACGATAAATTAAACGATGTAAAAGTTTCTCTGAGCGCGCAGGTGCGTGGCTTAAACCACGCAAACATTTTATAGCCTATAACCTATTATAATATATCAAAAATATTTCTTGAAAATTTCATGATGACCGGTTAAGTAAATAAAGGCGTGAAAGCGTAACATTTCTTAATTAAACTTTCATTAATTTTCATTTGATTAATTTAATTTATTATTTAAAATCCTTCAGGATTTCCAGTTTTTGGCTCATCTTTCACAAGCATTTTTTAGTCATTAGGAAATATACGTAGCAGTTTTACTAGATTTCGTGGCGATACAAGCATTTTTAAAATTCACGCAGAGTTTGAAATCTATTTAAGGATAGTTTAATTTTTTACAGTTTTATTTTTTGTTTTCGAAACGCCTCGCAAACATAAAATGTCTAGGAATTCATCTCGGGCCCGGGGAGTAAAAATTGCTCGATCTCAGGAATCATCCGTACATGCATAATTAAAAAGCAAGGCGACAATGTGTTTTGAGAACTGATGAAACAACTTCTCAAAGATAAGTAAAATTAGAGGCCCAAAGTTCCCGTCAAGCTTCTATGAGAGCAGCTGAGACGCCTCTCCAAACACAACTCAGCTTGACACGGCTTGGAAGAGCAAGCTGAACGTAAAACTGCTTTGAGAGCTATTGAAACGTCTCTTCAAACACAGATTCTCTTGGAAAGACAAGCTCAACAATAGGCAATTATTAGAGCGAGATATACTCGAGAAAAATTGCAGGCGAGAAGAATCGTTCATGCAGAAACGCAAACCGAACACCGGAGAAATTTCATGCATAACAATTGGTCCTCATTTAATGATTCTGGACTTCAATACGATCCTTCAATTGATTACCATAATCATTCATTAATTGTTATCCATTCGATGAGTAAAAAATGCCAGGTTTGCGATGCTTTAAAATGAAAGATGAAACTGCAAGAATGTGCTGCTCCAATGGTAAAGTTTCGCTTTCTTTACTTGGTAAACCAGAAGAGCCGCTGAAAACTATATTTATATGATACAGATGAATCAAAGCGCTTTTTAAGTAAAATCAGAAAGTACAACTCTTGCTTCCAATTGACATGTTTTGGAGTAGACAAAGAGATAAGAATGCCCGGGTTTTTACCAACTTTTACCGTACAAGGCCAGATATATCATCGAATTGGTTCACTTTTTCCAACATATAAGGAACCGCATAAATTTTTGCAAGTTTATTTTATGGGTCAAGAAGAAAATGAAGTAAGCTGTCATTGTCAGTATATTGATGGACTCGCGAGAGATATATATTATTGAAAATTCAAAAAATGTTACATGACCACAACGTTTTGATAAACACCTTCAAAACTGCAGTAGAAAACTGGCCTCAAGATGATTATAAAATCATCATTCATGCTGATCGAACTCCACGTGGCGAACACGAGAGGCGGTATAATGCACCGACAATTAATGAAGTTGTTGTCTTGGTTACTGGTGATCTATGCTCTCCACGAGATATAGTCAAAGAATATGTACTGTTAAGAAGGAAAACTTCGCAGAAGCAGAAGTGGCTCCTTTCCAACGAAAAGGGAAACAACTGCGCATGCGTGAAATATCTGTCGCCAAAAAGCGCCAAAGCTCGAACCTGAATGTCGAAGTTGGTTTGGACAGGTTCGACCGTTACGTTTAGCAAGAGTTTAAACAAAGAATAGGTTCTTTGGTTTCAAGTAGCGATATGGACAATGGAAGTTCAACAGCCAGTGAAAGTGAAACTTCACCTAATATTTCGTCATTTCCGAGTTTAAATTATCGCGACAAGTCAAAGAACGATTCATCTTAACCCGTGTTCCTCAATTTCCTATACACGTCGCGGAGGGGGAAAATGTCGGCTAGGTACCAAAGAACCGGCACATCACAGAGGGAAGGTCTCGCCAACAGATTCCGTCGCCAAATCCCTTGGCGAATGTTCCCTTTTCTTTGTAGCGGCGTTGCAGACAAAGTGGTTTACATTACGTCTACGGGGCCTTTCCTTCTTTACATAGAGGTTCTTTGATATAGTGTTACGAGCACATGATAATACACTGACACGCGTAGCAGATACCCATTAATTTTTAGTAAAGGGCAGTTGGGATACCATTTTCATATTTCACAGATTAATCCAACTACAAAACAACCAGTTTCCAATAAGAAAGTTTCCTACATGGATTTTTACGCCTATCATGTGATACTTCGAGAGAATGATTTCAACCTCCTTCCGTAATCGAGGCAGCTTGAGGCAATGATAAGGGTTACCCTTTATACAGACGAAGAACACCCCAAGATGGTGGTAGAAGAGTTAAATTCAAACTGGCAGTGGGGTAGTTAAGACTTTTGATAATAGCTGGGTTGTGCCATATTCACCAGTTCTATGTAAGTTATTTAATGCTCACATTAATGTTGAAGCCTGCAAACGACCAGGCGATCTTCAATCTGTGTAACGAAGGTGTGTTGCAGCCTCTGAATGAAATACAAACCTATCAAGCTGGGCGATATGTCAGTAAAGAGACAGCGTGGCGGCTCCTTGGTTTTCCATTACATGAAAGATATCCGACTGTCACACGTCTTGGCATACATTTAGAAACTGGACAGCGTGTATTTTTTAATGAGAATTATTTTGAGGAAAGAATTTTATATCCTCCTAAAACTACACTGACCACTTTTTTTCAGCTTTGCCAGATACTGTTGCGAAAAGATTATTGTATTCCGAAGTTCCTCGTTATTATACATGGAACAACCCAAAAAAAGAATGGCAACGTCGTGTTCAAAGTACGCCTGTTGAAAATTGGCCAGGGTTTAAATCATCGGACGCTCTTGGTCGTGTCTACTGTCCATGTAACGAATTTTGAATGTTTTTGTCTGCGCATTTTATTGCATCAGGTTCGCGGTTCAACTAGCTTTAAAGACCTTAAAATTGTTAATAGTCTAGAATGTCGAACTTATAGAGAAGCATGTGTAGCTCAGGGTCTGTTAGAGAATGATAACCGTTGGAACGAAACTATCTAAGAAGCTGTACAATGTCGATCACCAGATAAAATCAGAGAACTTTACGCAATCCTTATATCATCTTGCGGCCTTTCTGATCCTCAAACTTTATGGATAAGTACAAAGGGGACATGGTGGAAGATATTTTGTGGCGACTCCAGCGAATACATGCACATATGACTTAATGAGCACATCTGTAACGAAGCACTGATCATAAGTGAAAACAAGGTTTTGACAATGATGGGAAAAAAGCTTCAAGCTTTTGGAATGCTTAGTCCACGACGATCGGACAGAAATTACTTGAATGATGAAATTGCTCGAGAATTCGACTACAGTTTCATTGCATTGCAGCAGCAAGTAGCAGAATTGGTTTCTCAGTTACTTCCAGAACAAAGTCATATGTTCCATCAGGCGTTACGTAAGATAAAATCCGGGAATGGTGCACTTTTCTTTCTCCACGCTCCTGGAGAAACCGGGAAAACGTTTTTGCTAAATTTATTATTAATGTCCGTCAGAAAATAGCGGTTGCTGTGGCTTCTTCTGGTATATCTGCTACACTATTGAACGGCAGCCGTACCGCACATTCCGTTTTAAAATTGCCGTTGAATCTTGCGCAGGAAGATTCGCTCATCTGCAATTTCGGTAAAAATAGCTCTCTAAGAAGGATGCTACGACAATGTAAGCTTTTAGTGTGGCATGAAAGTAAGATGTCTTACAAAAAAGCTATAGAAGCGTTAAACCGAACTCTTCGGGATTTTCGAGACAGTACCGATATTATGGGAAGAATGGTAGTTTTATTAACTGGTGATTTCCAACAAACTCTGCCGGTAATCCAAAGAGGTACACCTACGGATGAAATCAAAGCGTGTCTCAAATCATCACGTTTATGGACGAAAGTTGAAAAATTCAGTCGTAAAACAAATATGAGAGTGCATCTTCATAATGATGTAGATTCAGGTAATTGCGCAGAGACGCTATTGAAAATTAGCGATGGCTGTTTAGAAACAGGTGCTGAAGGTTGTATTTTACTTTCAGAGTAATTTCGTAATTTGGTAGAAACCGATGTGGAGCTTATTGCTAAAGTTTAACCGCACTTGCAAGAAAATTTAAATAGTGACCTCTGGTTATGTGCAAGAGCAATTCTAGCGCCGACAAATGAAATCACAAACAAAGCCAACAATGACATTTTGAAAGAGGTGCAGGGAGAAATAAAAGACTATTTGTCAATAGATACAATCATGGACACAGAACAAAGCACTTCATATCCTGCTGAGTTTTTAAATTCACTAGAGCTATCAAGTGTACCCTCACATAAACTCCAATTGAAACTAAATGTACCGGTTATACTTTTGCGAAATATAGATGCACCTCGATTGTGTAATGGAACGACGCTTCTGATCACACAGTTAGGGCAGAATATAATAGGCGCCACTATTTTAACAGGTGTAGGAAAAGTGTTATCATACCTCGAATCCCAATAATCTGCACCTACTATTTTACTTTAAAAGATTGTAGTTTCCAATTCAACTTAGTTTTGCTGTTACTATTAACAAAGCTCAACAGCAAACATTGAAGGTAGCAGGGGTGCATTTGGAAAAGTAATGCTTTTCCCATGGTCAACTATCCGTTGCCTGTTCGCGTATATCGAAAGCCAGGAATTTATATATATTAGTGCCGAATGGAAAAACATATAATGTAGTATATAGAAGCATCCTAGAATAATACTCTTATTCGTGCTCCTCTGAAACAGAATTAATATTTTTAACATTTTGTCAATTCTTTAAACTTTTTTAAATCTTGGTAATGTAAATTATTTATTTTTGTAGTGAGATATCTTAATAAAGCATGTTTTTCAATTTTTTAAATTATATTTTATCGTAGAATTTTTTAGTTTAAAAAAAAAGGTAAAATAAGATTGCAATGTTTGATATATCCAAATCGGGTTTTAAAAATTAAGCAGAATAGCGTCTTAACGACATGGATTTCTTTTTATCTCAATGAAGAAGGGCAATATTTACTGAAATTTTACGTGGAGTGTATTTTTAACTTAAAAAATAAGTAATAGTAACTGAAATTTTATCCTGATTATGCTGGTCAGGCAATAAGAAAAAAAATCAAATTATTTTATTTGCTTTTCAATAGTCTTTGAAACTTATTTAAGGATGTCAACGAGAGCGAAGCCGCGGCTGAAAGCTAGTAAAATTTATAAAATATACAAATAAAAAAAATCACTACAATCAAGAACTTAATAATTACGTATAACTGCGAACAAGCAGTCAATGATATAAAAATGAATAAAACTATAATAAAATAAATATTCTACAGTAATATTAAAGGTTAGGTTAGTTTATTCAATTATGGCAAAGCGCACGAGGGCTATCTGCCTAAAGGGAGGGATGCCTTCGTGGAGGACTTTCTAAGGGAAACTAGCTCGTATACACGTTACACATGGGGAAAACCACGAAAACGCCCATGCAGCCAGCCCGTTCGCGGGATTCGAACCTGTAATATTAAAGGAAACTTTATATTATAATGTAATAAAACAAAAAAGGAGAAAACGTTACCTTTTGATTTATAATATTTGTTTACCTTGCATCATCTAGTCTCAAGAATTATGCATAGTCTTTGACGCTACAAATATCATTCACAACTTTGTATTTGATGTTCCTGCAATCCGAACTATGAATAGGATTTTCTTTTGGAACATATTCATGAATTGCTTAACTCGCGTAATTCAAAAGGTGCCATTTAAAATGGTACTCGTTTTATAGCAAGCGAGGGGAAAAAATGAATTTCTTTCTCCTGGCGTACAATGTGTTGCGTTTTCGCGATATAAATTTGGAATAGTTTGATTTAGTAATTAAGTAATTTATCTCAAAATCCATAACTGTTCTTCATTTACATCGTGTAGTTCATACAGTGTAGTCGTAATATCAGTAATAAAATTTGTGATATATTTCAAGCAATAGCAATATTATTTTTTTCATTTAAAAAAATATTCTTAAATATAGAATTTTTATAAAGAAATAAAAAAATCTGAGAGCTTTTAGATTTTACATTGCGATCAAAGGGGCGTTTTTTTAAAGTTTTGTGTATTACCTTTATTTATTAAATATCATGTTCTTCGCACTTAAACCATAAAATTCAGTTCAACAGCAATATCGCAAAATAATTTTAAAATAAGCTTTCTTACCTCCATGCAGTCATCAGATTTAAACCCAACCGAAACACATCTAGAGAAAGTTAGAGGTTAGAGTACGAAGACGCAACATTGAAACAAAAACCGAATTAAAAACAATAATGATGGAAGAATGGAGGAACATTGATGCATGTATTACAAAAAACTGGTGTGAATGTATGCCCAGATATTTGAAAGTTGGCATAAATACTGCAGTATATACTACAAAATACTAACTGACAGAAATACTACAATATTTACTGATATGTACAGATTTCTTTAAAGCGTACGAAGACTTCTTTGAGGCAAATTTTCAATTGTATTTTTATTACTGATTTTCCAAAAAAAAAAGTTTTAATGTTCATAAAACAATTAAAAAATAGAAATTTATTGAAGAAATTTACATATATTATTAAAAAATTTCCAATCTAAAATATCAATTTTTGTTAATGAATAAAGAAATATTTCACTGAAACTCGTACGTGTACGAACATTTTTGTGAGCCATTGTATATCTAATGAAGTTCGAGGAATTATGTTTAAATGAAATGCAGCAAAAATGCGTATAACTTTGTAGAGACATTACCTTATTTCGAAGCAGGAGAGATGAAAATTGAGCAATGCCCTCGCCGGGACTCGAACCACGAATACGCGCCGAGTGTACTTGACCATTACACCACGAAAGCATGCTAAGGCGGCGGAAGAAATACTTTACATCTTAAGGTTTTTTCATGAATATTTTTCTGCAATAAAAGCTGTGCATCGATTATTTGTTAAATGAAGGAAACAAATTTCATGCAGTGATAAAAGAGTTTGTTAAAACATTAAGTTGCACTTGTGCACTTACGTTTTATTAGTCCAAAGGGATTTAGTCCCGAAGGACTATTACTTTCGTCTAGGCGTTTTGCGTTGTTTCACAAGAAACGGCGTATCACTTTTCAATTTAGTGCTTATGTTTCTTTGTTGATTATTTTATTTTAATTTATTTTATTTATTTATTTATTTTTGACGTAGCTTTGTCTTCAAAAATCGTCTGCTTGCGTTGCACGGGATAATAAAAAGGAATTTTAATTACAGTTCTAAATAAATAGCCAAATAAATGTGAAATTCGTAACAATATTCTCTAAAACTTTAACGAATTTTTCATTAACAAACTCAAAGATTTCAAAGCCAGCAATACCAACGTTGTACAGATAAACATTTTTATCTCCAGCGCGTGAGAGCGTGTACCGAAATTTCTAAAGATATGCACAATTTAAAATTATTTTGCGATATTGCTGTTGAGCTGAATTTTATGGTTTAAGTGCGAAGAACATGGTATTTAACAAATAAAGGTAACACACAAAATGTGGACGTAATTAAAATCTGAAACCTTTCAGATTTTTTTTTATTATTTATTATTGTCTTCTTTCCACTTTGTCAGCAAACAGCATAACATTCGTACATAAATCTTGTTTTGATTTCACTTGAAGACGAGAAAGATGGACTATAAATACTAATAAATAAACACTCTAATATAGTATCACTTTTAATATGAAGTAAGCCGTCCACATGACGACTGAACACTTGAATATTTTCCACTAAAGAAAACACAAAACATTTTCTTACACTATTAACCACCATAAGCACATCACGTATCGAATACACACTCAAAAAGTAAAAAGGAATTCTCGATACCATGACGACCATGGAGATGACAATCATATGACATCACACGGCGGTAACGCCATCTGTTGCAGTCTGGATACATTAAAATTCTTAAGGTATAAAAAAAGTAAACAAACCTTTTTCTGTGGTTGATTTTGTTAGCATAAGAAAGTGTGTTTACCTTTTGCAGTCTGTTTAAATAAAAAGGTTGTTTAAACCATTTCACGATTTGCAGTTTCTTTCAGATTCAACGTTAATTGGATATGTTGTAGAGACATTAGGTTATTTTTGAAGCAGGAGACATGAAAAATGAGCAATGTCCTCGCCGGGATTCGAACCACTGGCCTCTCGAATACGCGTCGAGTGTGCTGACTTCTACACCACGAAGTCATGCGAAGAAGGCGAGATAAACACCTTATATACTCCCCCTTTTAAAGAGCGACTGTGGACTGTCGCTAAATTCTGGTGGTGGAGAATCATTATACACCACCTTTTTTAGTTCAGACGATACTGTAGAGACGTTAGGTATTTTTTGAAAGCAGGGAGAGATGAAAAATGTGCAATACCCTCGCCGGGACTGGGAACACGGACCTCTCGAATACGTGCCGAGTGTGCTTACCATTACATCGCGAAGGCATGCCAGGAAGGCGGGAGAAATACCTTATAATTTAATTCTCCGTACAAGGAAGTCATGTGATGTGCACTTCAGATTTCTTTAAAAAGAGTTTATTACTACCAATATCTACGTGATTTTAGGATTTAGGATATAATTAGGAGTACGTTTGGGGATGGGGGCTTTCCAGAATTGCAAAAATCAGTATTTTGCAATCTTTAACTATATCAGTTATCTTAAATTACTAGGAATGGTTTGTGTTACTTCCTTCACAACAAAATTCAAAATATTAAACTTTTAAAATTATTACTTCTTTTTTATTAAACACTCCAAGAAAACTCAGGAAAAGATAATTCATGCGTTACCTTATCTGTTTACAATCCTGTCTTAAGAGAAAATTAACTTACGGTATCTTTTCGCTTAATTGTCTAACATTTGCGGCTGTTCCATGAAATGAAAGTGAACGAATTCAATACAGTTCTGAGAAAATTTAAATATAATTGTAACAGGGCGAAAATTCGAAATATGCATTTCATTTAATGGCAAATGCTGTAGCAAAAAATGGAATAAGACAGCTGTATACGAAATATAGAGCAAGAATCTGGTAATATGGTATATTTCATTTTCAGGCATCCTTGATTAACCTACTGATTTCATTTCAGTGGATATTTGCGAGTTAGGTTTGATGAAATATTCGCCTCGCCTTCCAAGTTTAGTTCGTGTAATTTTGAAAGATTGACGGAATATGCGAAAGGGAACTAACTAATCTAAACTTAAATGGGATTACTAAAGTGGAAGCTGCAGTTAAAACTACGAAATTATAATTTTGAGTAATGGCAGACGTATAAAATAACTTTTTCCGGTGGCTCGTTATTTCCTGGGCAAAATCGATCTATGTAGTTTCATTACCATAAATACTATAAGTCAGTGTCTAAAACTGGAAGACTGTGTACGCCTTACTGTAAAACTGCAGAACTTCTAATAATAAATTGTCATTAATGATTTTGTTTATCTATCTGAATTATTCATAATAAAAGAAATTCCTAAACTCCTCTTTTGGAATTTATCAAAACTGGGCAATGAAAAATATGTAAAGAAAAGGATTGCAGGAAGCTAATAAAGTAAATCTGCTAATTAATATTTAAATAATCTTGCTGTTTATTGTGCTGGCACTAAGCTGTGTCAAACGTAAGTCGAGAGAAGCCATCCTGAACGAGATGATCTCTAAAAACGATGATTAGGGGGAGTCAGACAGCCAACTGGTATAGCAAGCCGGTATCGAGAACGTAATTCTTTTAAATTATCAAAACTAGTACCACCAAAATTTCATAGCTTTGAGTACATTCTAAAACTATGTTTCTTGCTACGTTTCAAAGTTAATAATTTCATTTTTGAAATGGGTTTCTAAACTTTCATAGCCAGTTTAGCGCATCTTCTAGTTATTCACATGCCCCAGCTCTGCTGTTAAACAGGGAAATATCCATCGCTTAACAGGAACCACGAGGTTCAATTGATTGTACAGGATAATTTACATTTTAGTAAATCGTTACCAGAAAGTCTTTTTTCCTCAAAAAGGTAACAATTTCCTAAATGCAGTCAACCACTGACCGAATTAGTAAGATTGCTGAAAAGACAACGCTTACCAACACAGGCGATGGCTGGTTGCATGGAACTTTTTCCCACGTTTAATGTGAATGAATATAACCCAGTTTCCGTTGAATGTCGCCTCATTAGCCGGGGGGGTTGCTGTAAAGTAGATGAACACTAGTAATTTGACCCAAATTCAGATCTCTGCGAAAGGGGTTAGTGCATGGACGTCTACGTGCATTTCTCCATGTGTAACGTGAATACAAACTAGTTTTCCTTAGTAAGTGTTCCACGAAAGCATTCGTTCCTTAGGTAGGTAGTCCTTACCAGCTTGGCTATAATTAAACAAACCAACCGTTACAAAAACTTTACGATGATATTTATATCGTTGGAAACAGTCGTAATGTATTTTGCCATAATCCAGTAAATCCAAGTCGAATCTCGGCGAACGGATTGCATGGGCATGTTCGTGAGTTTTCATATGTCTAAAATGGAATACTTGTTAATTTCGTTAAAATGCCCTACGGAGGCATCTGTCTCTTTAAGCAAGTAGTCCTGTTTACCTGGAGGACCTGGTTTCCGCGAGGGGAAATGGGGGATGTGCCTACGGCTTGCACTTTCAGGAGGGCTTCTAAATCTTCGCTATAGTACATAAATTATGTAAAATTTTATATGCGTTTCCTTAATTCTAGATTTTAAAAATGTATTAGAAGCAAGCATAAAGTTCTCAATTTTATTGCAATTTAAATGTTATAATTTTAGATTTTAATATTAAAATTGTAAATAATAAAATATGTAATGTTCATATTCCAATGTCTCATCATGTTTTTGGCATTTTAAATTCCCGTTACCAACTATACGTTCTATTAAAATATTCAACTTACTCAAGCGTTTTCGGATCATTGTTAGCCTAGCTTAACAATGATGATAAGTGGCAGTAAGATCCTCTCTTCTTTACTATTAAATAATGAAGAATCTGTATGTATGCATGTTCTTTGTTTGTGGGAAACCGGCAACCTAGAGCCATTAGATTTTAAAGACACCACTTGTCCTCCTCCTTCCTCGAATATGTGCGCATAGAGGCCAGAAATTTGAATTGCGAATTTTTTATTTCATATTTTGTAAGAATTTAGTAAAATGTTGTTAGTTTCAACAAACACAATTATTAAAAACCTAGCAGTGGCAACACTGCTTGAAAGAAAACGCTTTTATTTCCAGCGCACCAGACTGTTCCTATTCGGTAAAGTATAAGATACTTATCTTTTAATTTTGATCATTAAACTTGGTTATTTAAAAATAATATATTACTACTTATCGAAATAAAAAAATTTTATGTTACGAGTGCCAGCCTATTCCATTCAATAAAGCATAAATACATGCAAATTTCAAATGTAATCTGTCTGCTGCTGATTAGCAAACTAAGGGACTGAAAAGCACCAAACGCAGTTTTTTTATTTCTTTTACTTTTTAACCTGAATGATTTAAATAAAAATACATCTAAATCATGAAATTTCTGATAAAAAATATTAAATATTTTTATGCAATTGCGCTAGCTGCTCTGATTAAAATCTTAATGCATTTTTTTTCTTTTTCATAACTATTCAAGGTAGCTGGCTCTTGCTTTTAATTTTACCTCTTTAATTCAAGAAGTGGGGAAGGTTAATATATTGTTGCGTGCGTACGGGTTCGTAGTGGATTGAATGCACAAGTCGATTAAAAGTTAATAAAATTTATTCTTTTTACAAGAAACAAAACAAATTGCTGAAATATTTCCTCCGAGATATTCCTATAATATCACAATATCTCACAGCAATTATATTTTTAAACTACTGGAAGATAAAGAGAACTCATATTCAAAATAGAGAGAAACTAATTCGATCTCACAGCGAATTCGCTACAATCAAATAACAGCGTTAAGTAAACAATAGTTCGCTTAAAACAACTGAGCTGAGATGTTTGTAATCTGGCTTTTATAAGCTTTTTAATCAGCACGAGATCATTCTCTTATTTCTTCGATTTTTCTGGATAGCAAAAGCAATTACGAGATATTTATTTATTAAATATTAAATGCACGCGCTCTTGTATTTTTACTTTTCCCGACGTAGTTTCTTCTAAATTTCGTCACACGCTGCATTGCAAGGAAAATAAAACAATTTTTATTACGATTCTAAGTAAATAGCTAAATAAATACAAAATCCGTAACAATATATATATATGCTCAAACATTCAGCCATTTGGTGATTTATTAATGTGTAATATTCTTTAATTTAGAATTTTAGTACATTTAGTATACCGAAGCATTTTAATACAAGTAGCTTACAATTTTTAAGTACTAAAGTGCATTAATATCCACATGCGATTTCCTCACTTTAGGATCACAATCTAATAATGAAATAAAAAATTATTAAACTCGAAACATTATCCATTTTTAATTAATGCAAATAATGTGCCAGTACTGAAGATTGCCAATGTTTTCTAGAACACTGAGACTTGGTGCAATTTAACTATCCTTCCCAGTTTTCTTCAGGTGGGAGCCAAATTGTTTACTTCCTCGTACGAAGCAAAGGAAGTATTGTAATCACGAAAAATTCCGGGTATCATGTTTCAACGAAAATATCCGTTTTTACCGCTATCGAATGCAATTTAACGATGTTTTTGTGTGATATCTGTACGTAAAGACAGGATAAAGGACTCTGTTTCCCCAAACGAATTATATAACTGATTTAAAATTGATTCAGAAGAACTTTTTTTTTTCATGATGTCTACATACATATGCATATACGCATTTCTCATAACTCAAAAACGAGTAGCCTCAGAACGTTGAAATTTTGTATATAGGACTGCTATAACATGTACATGTGCACCTCCCTTTTTGGTTGCAATCGACAGCACCAAAAGTATATATGTATATATATATATTCACTCTGTTAATCGGCTAAGTGAGCTGTTTTTTTATTATTATTATTCTTATGTGTTGGTAAATTGCACATTTTAAATGCGCATCTTTAAAAATGATTGAATTGTGTTGTTTTTATCTTCCGGTTAAGGTTTTTATGCCTTTAGTAAATCTGCATGCAATATTTGTAGAATTATCAAGAATTTAAAAGTTTTTTTTTTAAGTGAGGCTAAGCCTAATTATTTTTAGCATAGCAGTCATATTCGTTTGCATTTGAAACTTAACAGAAAAGTGGATTTGTTGCCAATCTAGAGAAACTAAGCTTCGTAACAACAAAGGAACGCCTTCTTTTCTTATTACGAATGAAATCATGCTTAATCCATTCTGAAATTCTCATTTAAGTTATTAAATTATCCCATATATTGACTCAGCAGAGCGTCCACAACAAATTCAGTTTCTACCTCTTCAGTGTCTTTTTGCCGAGTGAGACCAAAAGTAAACTTTCAGTTTTGTGCACCGAAAAATCTGCCATTTTGCATGATGTCCGAACTGCTTGTTTTTGCATAGAAATCGTAATTTTAATTATAAAAATTGTTTTTTAATTGTTTTAACTGTATTTGGTGTTTTATGTTTTTCTATATCTTTAAATTTTTAATGAATGTATTTTGTATTTTTATTATTTTTGCTTTGCCGCGAAGTGAGAACTGAATCAATTGAATGAGAAGTATATCTCTAATAAAATTCGAGGAAATAAGTTTTTCGTATTAGCAGCAAATATTGTCGCCAGTCTGTCTCGGGGAGAGGAGAATGTTTACGAATAGCGCATGTGCATTATGTAAAGGGCGCTGAATCGTTTTGAGGAAAACTGTTTATTTTTTGTTTAATTTCTTTTATACATTGGTTTAAATTTATTATAGCATTTGAATGGAACATATGGCAACGATTAGATAATGCTTCAGATGATATAATTTTTTTTTGCATTCTGAACTATAAAATGAATGAGATGTAACGCTGTTAAGTGAACCTACCGCCAGAATATCGCTATGGTAAATAAATATAATAAATTAAAAAGCGCATTTATTTTGTTGTAGTGTATGCGCTATCGACGAAATAGATTTAATTCAGTTCAATAAGTTTAAAAGAAATGGAGGAACAAATGCGTGTAATTTAATATACCGTGCCAGGAAGTCATGTGGTGTATACATCAGATTTTTTAGTTTCATTTTTCAGAAAGGGTATAAACTTTTACTTAATATGGCTATAGTAACAGGGGATGCTGAATAATGACTTAGATTTCATAGTTTCTGAGAACTCGATTTTTTAAATTTAGCAATGCTATAACATAAGTATTTTTCTTATTTAAAGCACTTGTAATTCAATGAATATAACTACGATCATCGAGTGCTAAAATAAAAACTGCGTAAAGACTAGTATACGGTATATAAATTGACTTTTAGAAATGAATTTTCTTAGGAGCAAATCTTCAGTCGCTGGTTAATACTGATATTGCAATGCATGTTCCGTCTTTTAAATTTGTATCACATTTTAAACCTACGGATTATTGTCTAATTTTAATCTTTAGAAAAGTTGTAATGTAACCAGCAAACTATTCTACCAAATTTTAGTCAGATATCAATTGTAGCTCTTTTCCAATTACTTTTTTTTTCCCATATTTTTGAAGCAAGTCGTCGTTCTTTTGTTCCTGATTTGGGAAATGATTTTGACTACTATTAATTTTCTTTCTGATAAATCAACTGAACATTATTTGAAAGATTTAAGCGAGCATACATAACTATGTCATGTACTATTTCAAAATTATTCTTCTTATTTTTTTAATATCTTCATTGTTATCCTCATTAGAATTTTCAGAATCGCCTTATACCTGTTAGATCAACAGATTTCTAACTTATCCCCAATTTCGTGTAAATTATTCCTATTGTAAAATTTTATTCTAGCAGCCAACGTAATTCCGTGTAGAAGGCATAATAACTGATTACTAGCATCAAACAAATTCATTGCTTTCTTCATCATCCAAGATTCGATACACAGAAGCAATATTTACTAAAGAAATTACAAGTTTAATTTTAAATGAGAATTACACATTTTCAGCAAGGAAAGATCCACGAATTCGACATCAGATTCTAAAATTTAAATTCATTTTGTGTACAACTTTCTTGCATTTAGAAACAACCAGTGCTGGCGAACAGAAAGATGCGATTTTTGCAGGATAGTGGCATGTAATAGAGAAAATAATCCATTACGCTATTAATCACATCAATACTGGTAACTGCTGCTGCGTCCAAGTTGTGAATTCATTATCTTCTCAAATCTAATTACCGCTCTTTTCCTGCGTTGGAAAGCATTATCACAAGATAATAGATCCATGATTATGTAATCAGAAATAATAAATCAGATTGAAATCAGAAATAGATGGAAATAATAAATCAGATTGAAATCAGAAATAGACAAATTTCTCGCAGATCGTTTTACAGAAACTGTGCCCTTAAGCTTATATTACGTTTCGAAAACATTAATGTGTTAAGTTTTCAACAAAACAGCAAACTGTTTTAGTCACATTGTATAATTGTTACTAGACACATCTATTGTTCCAACTTCTCAAGACACGCACTTTAAATTTACTGAAATTAAGAACTATAACTTGTTAGCAGAACATTAAATAAAGATTAATTTTGGGACACTGTAGACCAATATGAAAAATTAAATATATATCAACATCATATTTGCTTGTCATTTCTTATATTTGTTAAATGATGTAAGTCGTTTGTAAAATTCGGCTGCCCTGCTGTAAACTTTAAAATAATTAAATGCAACTTTGTTTAAAATTTTACAAATTTAATTTTTTTTTTCAGAATTTGAGCGATGTTAAATTTGATAAAAATTGGCGTATTATGAAGCCAATAATGCTGAAGGTCCTACGCCAAAAAGCAGTTAAACGAGAAGAATGGCATGATTTATTTCTGTAAGTAGTAAATTTCTGTTATTAGAGTCCTTAATCATAAAAATAAGCTTACTATAATTTGTTCGCCAATTGAAAAAAGTGTTATAATAAGAATAGTTTTTCTATATTAATTATTGGCCATTGAATACTAATAGTTCGATCCAGATTCGAAACGTGGCAAATGTATGGTGGCTTTTCGTAGTTTTCTGTACGTGTAACATAAGCACGATCCAACTTGCCTTACCCACACAGGTATATTATCACACAGGTGTCTTATCCCTTAGGCATGGAGCCCTTGTGTGTTTTCTTAGATTCAAAGAACCTTAATCCCATCTGAAATTCCCCCCCCTGCCAGCGCGGAGCTTTTTAATTTATTTTTTCTTTTATTATTATAATTTTTTATTTTATTTTCATGTTGACTATTCTTCACGGTCCAGAAGCGTCCGAGGCGCTGAACACCGGTAATTCGACCTGAGTTTGATTCAAAGCTAACGGGCTGGCTGCGTGGATGTTTTCATCGTTTCCTTATATATAACATTAGTATGAGCCAAATCCTCCACCAAGCATCCACCCCTTTAAGCAGATAGCCCTTGCATGCTTAATAATCAAATAAACCAAACCTGTTTTCTTTCGTTGTATGAATTTCACCCAACTAGTCGGAACTACTAATAAAGAATATTTTTGGGTATTTTGTGGCATTTGTTTGAAGCCATTTATAGCTAATGACTTGAACTGTGAGGGAATAGCTTGTGGATTTTGCGTCACGATAATATATTAAAATTCAGTAAATGTGGCTACTCAAGCTTTAGGTTCATCTACTATGAGATTGTTTGACTATTTCTAATTTCCATGGTTAATATACCGGTCGCCGGTTTGAATCCGTTCAATAAAAGAGAACTTTCTGCAAGCCTGAAGGGCTTCGCGGAAAGTATTTCATAGGACTCGGGATAAAAAAAAATAATAAATAAATAAAAAATCCATAGCAAATTTTACTTCACATTAAAAGTCAGTCACATTAAATCTGCAAACTACGTCTAGAAATTAGTGATAGATTAAAAATATAGAAGTAATTTTTTAACAGTAAAGGCTCGTTTCCAAAATGAATACCATTTTATTTTATTATCAGC
>KK118380.1:317850-335887 GCA_000611955.2 Stegodyphus mimosarum | reverse complement strand
AATATCTCTAATAGTAATTATAATAATGACTCTTATAATTATTATAATAATAATTATATTTAAGAATATAATAACATCTTTAAAGGAGAAATATTATAATGTTCTCAATTATTAAGACAATAATAATTTTTTTCCTGTAGCGTATTCTGATGCGTCAAAAGATGTTACTCAAGCTTTAAACGAATTTAGTCCCCCTTTTTCTCCCAAGAAACAAAACTCCTTTTCTGTCAATATTAAAATTACGTAGACAATTTGTACAGTATTTATTGAAATTAGAGACATTAATTGAGATAAATTGTTCTTATATATTAGCTCAGAACGTAGCTTTTCCTCGTAATACCTTACGGAGCATTAAGGAAAATACATTTGAAAGTAACAAATATCCTCTTCTTAAAATCTTAGAACTCTGATCTAAGGTTTGCAATATAGCGTGATTTCATTTATATTTTATGAGTATTGTAAACTATCAGTTGGCATTGCTATGTTTTCTTGCAAGTGCTAGGTTTTCCTTTTCAGAAAGGCACAGAACACAATCTTTATATTAACGCTATTAAACTTTCAATATTCTGGCTAATTTACTAAACCGAAAACAAAAAGCAGCAAAATTTCTCTCAATATTCAATCTGCTGTTCTTTTGAAAGTGTCAGTTAAAATTAAATAAATTTTTTTGGCAACAGGACAAGGTGACAACTAGATCCCTTTAATTTAAGTGACATTTCTTTGTTTATTTTCTCCTAAATTCGAATTGATGGATATGCCAACAAGCCTTCTCTTTATATTTCACTGTTATAGGATTTTTCTTTGCTTTCTAATAAAATTTTGAAAAGGACCCTTGCTGTTTTTGATTGATGAATTGGTCTAGTAAAATGGCTTTGTTGTTTAATTAAAGAGAGTTTCAGTTTCAAAAGTAAAACTTTTTTTATTCTTTCATTTTATCGAAAATTCGCTATCAAAGTTTGCGTGATCCGTGCTAAATTGCTTTTTAAGATTATTTCATTAAAAAAAGAGCTTCCTGTGCTTACATTAACTGCTGTAGCAAAGCGCGAAATGCAAAGATATTTTCACTTAATATTTTTGAGTAAATGTTGCCTTAAGCTCAAAACCACTTTTCTTGACTTACCAGTTATAGTACTAAATATTAGAATGCTACAGATAACAAAGCAATTTATTTCATACTTAGAATAAATATAGTAAAAAAAGTAGATAAAATCGCAAAACCGGAGATACGTAAATACTAAACCAGTAATATATGTTCATACTTGAGACAAAATGTTTTAAACCCCGAACTCTATAATGCAGTTTGAAATATATATTGCAATGACCATATAATATAACTGTATAATGCAATCGGAAAGAATGAACAAAGAAAAGAAGGGGACGATTTTTCTCCCCGATAAACATGTAACGTAATGTTAAAAAGTGTTGTACAGACACTGAAAATATGCAGCTAAAAATATATAAAAATAAAAATTATGCAACTTTGAACATTTTAGAATGTTGCTTTAAGAATGTCTAAATGTTAAAAATAGCCGTTCAGTCGTTCGAAGATAAAAATGTGAAATATAACGATACTTAATGTTGCAAATTAAAAAATTTCATGCCTTCTCCGGGATTCGAACCTCTCTTTTGTGACCTTTTTCATCTTTCTTTGATTCCCAGAATAAAAATGGATATTTAGGTGTATGGATACATGGTGTATGGATATGGTGTAAGGATATTTAGGTTTTAATGTCAGATTTTCATTTCATGAAATGATGACGATGAATTCATATATTTCTTTTGAATAGTCTTATTCTTTAAAAATATAAGCAATTCAGCCTTTCGTATTAATATAATCTTGATTTTGTTTGGTTTTAGAGGCTGGCATTATTAGCCCAAAGGAGCGTTAGTCCAGAAGTGCTGTTAATCTCTAAACGGCATTTTGCGTTGAATCACTCTAAAAGACCGAATCACTTTTCAAATGTTGCCACCAAATATTAGAGCTGTGTATTACATTTAAAGCAATTAAATAATGAAGAATCTGTATGAACGCATGTATGCTTTTCGCATTGTGAAAAAACGACGGTATCTAAAGCCACTAAGCTTTGCCACCCGAACATGGACACCTTTAAGTCCGAATTTTGCTTTATTGTCTTTTTCATATTTTGTAAACTTTTAACGAATTTTTTATTCACAAACTCAATGATTTCGAGTTGAGCAATGGCAGCACTGTACGGGAACCAAAATGAAACATTTTTATCTCCAGCGCGCGAGACTGTATATCGGAAATTCTAAAGATGTGTTGTTTTAAAATATTTTGTGATATTGCTGTTGAATTTAATTTTATGTGTTTTAAATGCGATGAACATGATATTTAATAAATAAAGGTAACACAAAAAACGCTCCTTTATGTGTAATATAAAATCTGAAAGCTTTAAAATTTTTTTGTTTTTTCTTTTTATATTCTTGTTATATAAGTCTGGCAGTTTTAAATTTCTGGCTCCATAGGGTACAAACAACGTTCATATTACTTTGTATTTGTTTTTATTGGAAATCAAAAATAAAGTGTGCGATAAAAAAACAGTTTAATCCAATAGTCCATTGATTTTTCGTATAAAGAGTAAAGTTTCTTTATCCAGAAACTAATTAATCCTTAGATTAAATTGATCAGTATTTGAACCCAGAGGTTCTATAATTTTTCATTTTTTCTAAATACATTGCCTGTTTTATTTTATTTTCTTTATTTATTTATGAATAAATTTTAGATGTAGTTCTCATTAAGAAAATTGTTGTTCTATGATATGTATATGGAAGTCATGTGTTCCTGTGTATTAATAAATGTATCAGAAACAGTCGCATAAAACTCTGGCATTTCTATCAGAGATGCAGTTTTTTGTCCTAGGGATTTGCAGTGTTAGTGAGTGAAATCTGTCTACTCCATTTATAATAACATTTGAAACTGATTAAACAAATAGCTTAAAATATCATGGAACAAAGATTACAAGAGACAGAGCTTATAAACTACTAGATAAATAGCTTTGCTCTTAATCGGAAATTTTTGGAATACCTCAAGTGTTTGCAAATGACTTCAAGTGTTGCTCAATGAGAGTTATATGGATTTCTTTCATACTTTTCATGTGCAGGGAAATTTCCTTTCTCTTTAAAGATAAGCGTAACGAGAATGAATAAAATAAAATCTCATAATAATTGCCATAATAATATTTTTTAAGCTTAATAGTTTTCTAACATAGTTATCAGGTTCCTTTATATTAATTAACAAACTATTTCATGTTTGGATCTTTAGTGTCACTTTTCCTTTCCGTTTTTCCGTAAAACGTAAATTTAGTTATTTATTTATTTAAGGCGGTATTTTCAGATTTTAAGATAGAGCGTGCTCTGCCTTTCGAGGTCACGTTACTAAATTTCAGGATAAGATAATATTTGCAGATTTTGTCTTGTATTATAAGCTGATAGCTGCTGGCATTATATGCCATCCGCTATCCGCATTACACCGGTTAAGATTTGAGCCAGTTTCAAGCTAAATTGATTTGTGTAGCTTTGGGATACTAGATTTGAGGCTGGGTGACTTGTAAGCACAAGTGTGTTTTTTGTCCTCATTTAGTTTTAAATAAAGGGTCTTTTAGAGGTTTTTCAAGTTTTATTTGTTACTTTAGACTTAACAATGACTCACTTAATATCTATTAAGAGTTGGATACTTTGAATGATTGTGAAATAGACAAAAGCTCTATACAATGACAAAACTGAGCTCCTTCTGAAGCTAATCTCTGATTTTTATAATATACAATCAAAATTTTAGATACCGAAGTATTTTTTTTTCACATTGTGCGTTTTGTCTTAATCATTCTCGGTTATACTTTAACTTCTAATACTTTGTAGAAACATTAGGTATTTTTTGAAAGCAGGAGATGTGAAAAATGAGCACCGCCCTGGCCGGCCCAAGGGCAATGCTCTAAATCACTCAGATTAAAAAGTGAAAAAAATAATATTTTTAAGAACTGTATATGTTGGTTATAAATGAATTAGTTTGTTATCCAATAACAGATAAATTAAATTTGAAATTTAAATGTCTTATATACTGCCTGATAGCAGCAGATTCGAATGAACAATTTTAAAAATGCATTTAGTGTACAGCCCAAAATCGTGTTGTCAAGACATTAGGTTATTTTGAAACAGGAGACGTGAAAAACGAGCAGTGCCCTCGTCGGGACTCGAACCACGGACCTCTCGAATACGCACCGAGCGTGCTCACCATTACACCACGAAGGCATGCTAAGAAGAAGGTGGGGAAAATACCTTATAACTTAATTTTGAAGATGCAGAATTCATTCGATCATAAAATTTTATCATCATTTTATTCCTGAACGTAATTTTATATTACTTTTCATTTATATATTTATTTGAAATCCATAATGCAGTAACAAAGACTTACTAATAGATGTTTGTATTATGAAGAATATTCTAGTCCAAAAAAGGTTATTGTAAAAACAAATTTATAATAGGGATTTTCGATATCACTTCAGGATGCATATCAGCTTAAAGGAAAAGAAAAAAAAAACATTATAGAAGAGAAATAAAACAAATTGTAAAGGAAAAATTCAAAATACCGAGAAAAAATGTTGGAGCTGAAATTTACCTTTTCCTGGTATCATTTCTTTTTCAGTTGAATTTATGCACCCAAAAATCATTCGATCAAAGTCTTCTCATATTGTCATCTCCGAAAGCTTCTGTGATCTCTTGCTGTGCTGACTTTCCAGTATGTGCCAAATAAAATTTTAATGTATTTTGTCAGCGGAACGTGATTTTATTTAGAATAACTTAAGGCTAAAGAAACATGAATCAAACTCTATGGTTTTAAGGCTGAAGAAAATAATATCGAACTTTATGGTTTTATTTCATTTTTTTTACTTAATCCCTGACACAAGGATCTGTTTTACTTTCAGTTTCAAGCAACATAGAGAAAACCGTTTTATTGAAATCAATATGAAATTTATTTTGTTGAATAACATTGTCGTTTGTAATAAACTGCATGAAAATAAAGAAAAGACATCTGACGAGGGCAGGTTTTGTAAATTATTAATTTTAAGCTGTGCAAAACTAAAACTGCATTGAAAAAAACTAAAATTGCATTGGTTATATGTCTACATAATGCCTCATTTTCTTTATCAGGTCAATGGCTAAATCTGTCTCCAGATAAAGCAGATATTAGTTTCAAATTCACCTCAAAATTAGTATTTCGAGAATATAATGTACAGTCTAGGTTTTTCGAAACAGAAAACGTGAAAAATAAGCAGTTCTTATGCCAGGAATCAGACTCCCGGACGGACGCGTAATGGCAGACCGCACATTCAGTTGAACAATATTAAACGAATTACGCACACTGCGCATGCCCAGAAAAGAATTTAGCGCAATTACGACTTTGGCGTAATTTTAAAAGAAGATAAATATGGTATATGATTGATGCTCTGTTATCTAGACGTAAATATTTCGGGGTTTTAAAACTTGTTAGGTTGTACGTTGCTTCATTACTTAGGTGTAAATATCAATTGTAAACTTCCCAAATTTTCGTTTAAGAAGGATTACAAGACAGGAAACATTACATGATATTGTTTATTGATTGTACTTTTGAGGAATAAAAGAAATCGATTATTTACCGTGCGTTCCATTCACATTCCTATAAGGGATACATCTAGTTTAAATTACTGAATTAAAGCCAAAGAAATTATTGCAAATAACTGGTATTAAATGTAATGTTTATGAACAAAATAAACCCAAATAAAATGAAACAGAAGCGAGTGCAATAAGCACAAAGTAAAGTGTCCATAGTGTTGCAATCGTAAAGAGTCGCTAAGGCCTACATGACGAACAGGCTCGGGGAGGGTTGTTTATTTTTATTCGCTTTCTCCCACGCCAACGGTACACTATTGAGCATGCGCAGTAAGTGAAATTCTTTAACATTGATCAACTCAATGTGCATTTTGCCATTACGCACTTCACTCCGGACTGGCAGGATTGCCAGAAAGATGCGCTTCCAATTACACTCCTAAAGCACACTGTAGGGAAGAAAAAGTGCCTTGCATATTCTCTCATTTAAAGGGCGACTGAAAAGGCCAGAATCCACCAGAAAAATATGCTGTAAGGAGGGGAAAATACCTCACTTAGCTGAATAGCTTGAACACTTAGCTGAATAACTTCATCCATAACTGCCAGTAGATGGTTCCCAATATATGAATTCAGATATATTGAAAACATAACCGTCTGCTGTAACTCAGGTCGCAAGAGCGACTATATACTTAAGTGGTGACTGTTATGAATGAAAAAAAAAGTAGTCGGTCCGTTTAAGATTGCGTCTGCAGGATCCACAGTCTTTTAGATGCTTTGTGAAAGGGTTAAAAAACGTGCTTATATTCCCTTAGAAAAGGAAAATTGAAACAAAGCATAGAAAAAGGCCATTTTTCTTAGCACTACGAGATGACTTTAAATGTTCTGCACACATAGTAAACTAACCGTGAATGCAATTGCTAAATGCAGTGAATAAACAACAAAGAGTCCATGTGAGGCACTTGTATTTATTCTCAGGTGAATAAATACAAGGGACCTCAAATTTCAGAAATAGGTTTTTATTTAGTTTAAATGTATTTGAATTGAGAAAAAGTATTAAGAATATTTTTTACATGCCGTCCAACCGGAATAGTGGTTAGCGACGCTGACTGCCGTACCGAAGGGCCAGGGTTTGAATCTTGGAGTAGGCACTGATGTTTGTAAATGTATAGTGTCTACGCGGAATGGGGCACTCTAAATATGCGGCCGAACATCCTCTCGAGAGGTTGAGGATAAGAGAAGACAGGTGGGAGAGGCTTGGACACGTTGCCCACCAGAGAACTCCATCAAAATTTGGGGCGGAGCTGAGCAAAGTCGGACTGTCACACGCATGGTGCTCAAGGCTTTTGCTAACGACAGGCGTAATCATGCATTCCTTGTAGCGAAGAATTTCTTGGGCTTGTTCTTATGTTACTATTAGACAAGTGAAATAAGTTATAACAACAATAACAACACTTTTATGTTGCCGTTAATGTTTGTAGTAGCAAAAGAAGATTCAGCAGATTTAAAGTTATAAAAAATCAAGAAAAACATTCAAACACAACTATTTTATGAATTTCGTTTTTCAAATATCGCCAGTCTATGGCCACATGGCTATTTTTTAAGCATATATATTCTATTTCAAAGCTGAGCATTATATGGAGCTATGGAATTAAATGATCAAGTAAATTTTGTGAAAATTATTGGTAATTTTGCTTCGCTAAAAATTAAACTATCAAAAATGCTTGAAAACGTTAAGTTCGATATCTTTTATATTAGTTGCGTTACTATTTATAGTATTTTCGTTGTTATTTGCATTAGTAAGAAAAGAATTTTTTCCATTTTTAATTAATGCTTTTATTTACAAACCGTAAAACTTTATAAGTGTCATTTTTCTGGATATACAAAGATATAATTAATTATTATTATAGGAGTTTTTTACTATGACTTAACATATAATGATGAATAAATCACATGTATAAAAATGTATAGATATAGTTAACTTGTACTATATGCGTGTGTATGTGCGAGAGGTTCCACCGTCCCTTTTTTAATAGCTGGACATTAAAAAAGTCCTACTTGCTTTGCGCATTTAGTTCTTTGCTTCAGATCATAATATACGTTCGCTCAACTTGAATACATAGTTGATTCTTTTAATTGTTATATCATATCGTTAGTGATGGCAGAAATATCGTTCTATTAGCAATTTTATTAGGGCATAAGACTGATTGCAGTATTAATTGAGATCAAACATAACGGATTTTCTAGCTTTGTTTTAAAATCTGATTAAATACACGAAAGTATTCAACTGATAGTAATCTTCGAGCTTTTAGCACGATTTGTGTATTATTCATGCTGAAACTGTCATATGTTGTTAATGGGAGTATAGTATACTTTCATAAATGTTGCCATAGCAAACACATAAATATTTATCCAAAAACAGAGAGCTTGCACGCAAAGAATTAAAACTTTGAGAAATAAAAAAATATATATATTTATTCAAAGGAATACTAATACTGAAAACCAAAGCTCCCTATGAATTTTTCATAATGATTGCGAGAAGTAACAGTATTTTAATTTACTTGGAAACATACAAACGTAATTATAAGGAAAGCAAACGCTTGCGCACGATTCATATGTACTTTTTGTCATGTACTCTTCGAAAAAAAAGGACAGTTCAATATCTCCCGTTCTAGTGGCCCGATTGACGAAATTCAATTTGCGTTTTTCATGGCTCGAAAGAGCAACTTAGGGTATGCATTAGATTTCTATATAGTTTTGTTCTATTATAGGTATTTAGACGCAAAATCGCATCTTTCTGAAATTGTATGCCATTTTGTTTTCCGTATTTCGATTCTACGGCTCAAATAATGCTTGAATATTAAATTTTGTAAAATCTGGTGCGAAATTTACATAGAAATTCAAAAATTTATCTTGTCGCATTTTTTCCAGTTTGCGCCAATAATAATTTATTTGGCGAACTTCTTAATTTATAGCAACCTATTTTCCTTTGCTTTTTTCCATTGTAGACGAGCGGAAAAAAGTCATCGTACATACTTTCAAATAATTTAACAAAGTGCGTAAACAACATTTGGCGTTATTATCGAATATGACAAATATGCCAAATTTCAATCCCGCCAGTCAGCAAGTTCATGCATATCTTAGAAAATTGCGGGTGCACTTAGGAATGCACCTACTTGATGATGTTAAAAATTTTATAGTGTATAATTCAAAATGGTTTTTTTGAAAATTTATAAAAATGATTTAAAAATACAAATTTTAAAAATAAACCATAAAAATGGGCAATTTTACTTGGAATGAACCTAAATTTCGAGATGTGGAAGGAAGAATCAAATAATTTTAATTAATAAAAGAGATATTAACAAATATATACCAAATTCAATTAACAATGAGGAGCAAAAATTTTGAGACCTAATTTTTCTAAAAACTTCATGTGCCATTATTACAAAACTTGGCAGTTTGGCATAATTTGAGTCGTAGAGTCGAAATATGGAAAAGTATTGGCATGCCATTTCAGAAAAAGTCTGATTTGGGGTCAAAATACCTATATTAGAACAATGCTATATGTAAATCTAGTCGCGTTTTCGAGACATGAAAAACGCAAGTTGAATTTCGTCAATCGACCCAGAACGGGACATATAGAACTGTCCTTTTTTTTTTCTCTTTGCGCAGTGTAAGTGCAGAAATCCACAATAGCTGAAACAGAATTCTAAAATGCGTAGTATTCAATAACTACTAGAACTATCTGGACCCATTCTAATAATTCTTACCGGAATTTTACAGTTTTAATGAGGTTCAGTGCATCTACTCTATCCTATGTCTTATGATGTCCTATAGCTTATAATAACTTATGACCTACTCTCTTGATCTTATGAAGGTATCATTAAGCTGCTTTCTTGTCTTTTTGAGAAATATTCGTCAAATTTCGTTGCACAAGTAGAAAAAGAAAGGAATTTCATTACGGGAATTAAATATATAATAATTGCTAAGGTAATGTACATTGTGTCAGTTTCATCGAATTACAGCCCAGATGGTATAGTAGTTAGGGAACCCGACTACGATACCGAAAGGACTCGAATCCCGGAGAAAGCATGGTTTTAACTGTTCGAACCTTCACAAGAGATAAGTGCATCCATAATAAAATGACCACCTTCTATGAATGGCCAATGTCGGAAAAAGACAAAATAGTGTCCGCAGTTTGGGGGAAAAAAGTTTCATCGGAAAAAAAAAAGGAACGAAAAAAACTAATATCTGATTTTACATCGCTGTCGCACATATATGCCGCAAAATATAGTAATATACTAAAAACAATATAAATAAATCTGAGAAGATCCGAAGGAAAGTAAGAAGCTGATTAAAATTTCATTCTCTGTCATATAGTTATTAAACAATACGCTCTTTTATTCACTGAAAGATAAAATAATATGGGAAATTTATACCAAATATGCAAAAAAAATTGGAAAGCTTGTATTTTAACCGCTATTTTACACACAATACATTTCCCTTAAAAAACGTTTTAACCAATTTTTTAGTGGGTCAATTTGCCCTGAAGGGCTGTTTCTTTCGTTTCGGCATTCTGAGTTGGTTCACTATAAATGGCTGTTCACTTTTCAAATTGTTGCCACCAAATATTCCAGCCGTGCATTATATTTAAATTAATTAAATAAGGAAGAATCTACATGAATGTATGTAAGTTTCTCGCATTGTGAAAAAGCAACAGTACCTAGAGACATCAAAATTTAAATAACGTAGTCCTCAATTCGAATATGGGCATATGGAAGCCTAAATTTGGAATCTGTAATTTGTTTTATTACCTATTTCATATTTTGTAAAACTTAACTAATTTTTGATTAAAAAACTCCACGATTTCAAAGCGAGCAATTGCGAAACTTTGCGGGGGAAAAAAGTGTATCCAGCGCGCTAGACTGTATAGACTGTATATCGGAAGTTCTAAAGATTTGCACCTTTTAGATTATTTTGTGATATTGCCGTTGGTCTAATTGGGAAGAACATGATGTATAGTAAATAAAAGTAGCACATGAAAAGTGAAAAAAAAACTCCCCTTTGGGCGTAATAAAATCTGAAAGCTTTCAGATTTTTTTTTTAAATTCAGACTCTTATTACATGCAGTTTTGAAATGTTACAGTCTCACATGCCACAAGTCGTACAAGACGTGTATATCGTTATTCCAGTACGAGTGTGGAAGTAATATATGCATAGATTTCATCAACTTTTATATAAAATTCCTTACATTCACACAAAATATGAAATAATAAAACTAACAATTAGGAATAACCTTCTTTCCGCAGTGCGATGAATACAAGTTTCCTCGCAAATTCTTCACTTTATACTAACAAAGATTTCAGGCATAAATATTAGTAAAAATAATAGATGCTTCACAAATATTTTAAGAAGAAATAGAATTTTTTTACACTTTTTGTAAAGCTGTGCAGGCTATTTTCAAATTATTTTTATTACTGCATGAAAGCATGTAAGATGAAACAGCCTAATTAGTGGAGAATATGTGTTGTCCTACGTAGAGACATAATTAATAAATTTCAGCAATTATTCAAAATAAAAAGCAGAGCTAGGGAAAATTATATTAAAAAAGGGGCTATAAATATCCGGTGAATTATAAGGAGGTAAGTATAAAAGAAAATGAAGTTTATTAAAGAAAAAAAATCTGTAAATAATGTTAATAGCTCCATACATTACTGGAAGTTCTTTAGCAGCGCAAAATAATGCTTATCTTATTTCTAAGCCGTTGTGAATTTTGTCGCATAAAAATACGCAAACATCTATCAAAAATAAAATGCATTTTAGTTAAAGCGTGTGCATTAAGAGCTTTTCCATGCAAATACACTTCAGACTGACAACTTTATGTATTTATATGCCTATGCTGTAATATTTATTATTTAAACGGAGATACTGTAGTAGATTTCACTGCTTCGATATCTTTCAACCGCGCAGGAAAACTCAGTTGATGTGTAATATGCCTATAGATGACTATTGTTGCAATCCATTTAATTTCTAAAGAACTGCCACACATTTTCGTATGTTTCTAGGTATTTTAAACACTTGCTTATTCCAAAGTTCAAGATTGATTATAAATTCCCTTTGACAAGCTAACCAACTCGTTTGCACATAACCACAGAAGTCAATTCGAAACTTATTGAAAAATAGACTCTTCAAGGCCGTTGTCACCCCTCACAGATTTGCTATAATAACTCGTGCCATCATCATTGCACAGCACTAACTTTCTACTTCTCGTATGACACTGTAGTTCAGATCAGTTCGTCGCAATTTTGTCATAGTAGTTACATTCCTTTCTAAATTGCTTTGAACTAATTTTTCATATTTTACAATAAATTGAGTTGGTTTTTTCCAAGAATATATCAGGAACACTGTAAATGACTATCTTCGCTTATTTTTGTGCAAGAAGCTTATGGGACTGTGTCAGTATCTCTTAAAACATAAGATTCTAATGTTGATGGATAATACAGAAGTTCAAGTCAGGCTGGTGGGATTAGTCCAAAACCGTCTTATATGTGCATTATGGATTTTGTCGAGGATCTTTAGACTATAAAGATTCATGGTTTGGCAAATTCATTGCTGTATTTAAGAGAATTGCTAAATAAGTGTCTCAGAACTTTTGAAAAGATTGGGGATATAATATACTGCTACAAAGTCCCTGGAGAAGTCTATAAGGTTTATTTTAGCTAACACATCATTTTTTGTGTTAACTCTTTTCTGCATCTTCTGTTCGTTATTCCTCACTGGAATGCAAATTAGGTAGACTTTAAATCGGGGATGAATTTATTATTTAGAAAGTACTGCGATAGTTAATACTTAGTAAAGCGTATTAGCCTGAGAAGATGAGCTTTCGCCTAGCTTCAGCCTGTATATGATGAGTGCTTTTAGCTGGTATAGCGGCTAGTGACGCTAGCTGCTGTACGAAGAGGCCCGGATCCGTATGCTGCAGAAGGCATGGATGTTTGTAAGAGTATAGTGTCTCTTCGCAAGGGGTCACTTAAAGTACACGGCTATCCGAAAGTCCTCTCGAAAGGTTCATTTGAATAAATGCTGTCTGGTCTGCCACCCACCCTGGTTGTGGGGGACCTGGTAGTAGATGGCTTTTGGAAGCAGAGGCTTTAATCCGTGTAAGGCAGGCATTTTAGTCAGCCAGGTAATGGAGCCTCTGTCTTCTAGTCTACACTAGGGAAGAAGAGTTGAAGACGCTCTAACTGCCACCTCGGATGTTTTTTCTCAAAATTGGGGCGGAAGCGTAACAGTTAGATAGGTTTAGCAGTACCTCAATCACCTGTGGTATTAAGTTGGCTCTTGCCTAGCTTATATTTCTACCTGTATGTTAACGAATGAATGTCGCATTTGTTAGAGCACAAGATCTGAGTCTGATTTGTCAAAACTGGGTTGATGGCTCTAATCTTGATATTGTGATTCAACTTTTCTAATGGAGAAATGAGGAATTGGCATTCACAACTTTATGATAAATATACAAAAAGTAATTAGTTTCATTACCTTTTAATAGCTCAAACATAGCCTTGGAGATAAAGTTAGGGAGAAGTAATATGTTTATATGATAATGATGTATTTTTTCAATCATCCTCTATATCCCACAGAGAATCAATATTACAAACTTATATAAAAACCAGTGCAAAACAGAATGAGTCAAGAGCTTAAATAGCAAGAGTTTATGGGTTTAATAAACTATTTTAGAAAACGCACATGCAGGTATCGACAATTATTGATGTTGAGCGATATGTAAGGATCCTATTTTGGAAAAGCATGTAGAGACATTAGGTTTTTTACGAAGCAGGAGACATGAAAAATATGCAATTCCTTCGCCGGGAATCGAACCACGGACCTCTGAAATACCGGCTCAGTGTGCTGACCATTACACCACGAAGGCACGCTAAGAATGTGGGAGATATACCTTATAAGCACACTAACGTCTTGCCTTAAGTGAAACCGTTTCATATAGATTTTATGAAGAATACTGGACAATAATGAAAGTTACTTACTTCATTTCAGGAATAATCTACTGTTGTTGCATATTTAAAAATTATTTCCCATGCCGAAATAAGTTTTGCATCCTGTGATCAGGATCCTGAAGCTCATTACATGAAATTTTATGAATTTCCTGAAAAATATAGATCTTAGCTTTATGCAAAAGTATACCTAGCTCTCGTTTCTGAAGAGTTACTGCTAATAAGGGCAGTATCTTCCCTTCATAATTCTTAAATGATCAGATATGAGACTGAATTCAGAAATCAAAACATAGGTTTGGATGGCTGTTTGGCATAGTAAAGAATTGGTCTGTGTTTCATCAAAGTTTCATGAGCAACCTACTTAAGGGAATGTGGGTCTTTCTCAAAAATATCATTCCTCACTTAGAATTGGGGGAATTTAAATTATATTGAGATTCTTCAGTAAACAAGATTTCAGTATTTGCTTAAAGTTTAATCTTTGGAAACAACAAGGCTTATAAAATTCGTAAAAGTCCAAACAGCTTGAATTTACTGCTTTTCATCCTCTGCTTGCTCAGTGGATCATAATTCTTTAATCGTTATCTAATGGAAAAAGGTTAGGTTTATTTAATTATGGCAAAGCACTCGAAGGCTATCTCATTAACGGCTTCGTGGAGGATTTTCTAAGGGAAACTGTTTCGTGTACATTTTACACATGGGGAAAGCCACGAAAACGCCCACGTAGTCATCCGGTTCACCAGGATTCGAACCCCGCACCGAACTACCAGTATTCAGCTACTTTTCAGCTCAGCCGCAGGGGGAAGCCTAATGACAAAAAGAATACTAAGAACCCAGTTACGTATTTTTTATAGAAGCATTAATATTTGAACTAATTTATGCAAAAGAATAACATGCAAAGTAAAATGAGCTATAAGAAATTTGCAATGGTTTAATTTTAGCAGGAGCACTCTCAGAGATCCAAAGACCGCCTATTTCAACTGTAACTAAACGAAAGAGGAATACTACATACAGAAAGAGAGACTGAGGAATCCTCCAGAACATGCAACTGACATACTAGAAGATTATCATTTATAAATCTGAAATTACCCGAACTGATTAGAAAATTAAACAGGAAACAAACGAAAAGTATGTAACAATCAGAACATTTCTTCTGTAAGCTTCATTATATAATTACAGGAAAAGGAGCTCTTAATGGCAGGCATTCATTGCAAAAAAGCGAATTAGAAATAACTGATATATTAGATTCTATAAATATTAACAGATGAATAAAGGTGATCTGTCATACCGTAAGTTATTAAATGCTTAGTACTTTCCTAT
Source organism: Stegodyphus mimosarum (assembly GCA_000611955.2). Lineage (NCBI taxonomy): Eukaryota > Metazoa > Arthropoda > Arachnida > Araneae > Eresidae > Stegodyphus > Stegodyphus mimosarum. The sequence goes on along the minus strand of KK118380.1, from coordinate 320,963 downwards.
TAACTGGACGCTAATTAACACCAAGCATAAACATTAGCACGAAAGCTGCAGCTCTAACGATAAGGTTAGATGTGGGCGACTTAATACACTCACGTTTGTGAAAATTGCAACACCAAGAAGGAATCGTCATAATTGAATGCAATTTAATACACAGTTGAGTGGTAGTGGTACAAATAAATGATTAAATGTTCAAAGCAAACAAACAAGAACAAGAGATCAGAATCAGTATTTTGTGTGGCCACCACGCGCCGCAATAAGTGCTGCTACACGACGTGGCATGGAGTCAAACAAAGTTTGAATGTCTGACTGAGGAAGAGCATTCCATATCGTTTGTACGCGTACCCAAAGTTCGTCTGCGGACGCAACAGGACGAGGATCACGAGCAAGACGCCGACCAATGACATCCCACACATGTTCAATTGGCGACATATCCGGGGAACACGCAGGCCAAGGAAGAAGCTGTACCTGCTGCGCTGCAAAGAAGGATTTAACAATCCGAGCAGTATGAGGGCGGGCATTGTCCTGTTGAAATACAGCGCCTGGCAAGCTTTGAAGGAAGGGAACAGCTTCGGGCTGTAGAACTTCACGGATATACCGGTTGCTGTTCAGATTGCCCACAATTCGTAGCAATTGAGATCGTCTATGATATGCTATGGCGCCCCAGACCATAACTCCGGGTGTTCGTCCACTGTGGCGTTCGATAATGCACTCCGGAAGGTGGCGTTCACCGGCATAGCGTCTGACACGAATGCGGCCATCATGGTACCACAAATTAAAGCGGGATTCGTCAGAAAACACGACATGCTGCCAATCAGCACGCCAGTCTCTATGCTGATTGGCCCATTGTAGCCGCAGGCGGCGATGGTCGTGCGTTAGGGGGATCCTGTATAAAGGAGTCCGTGCGCGCAGTCCACACTGCAGCAGACGTCTACGAATTGATGAAGCACACAATGAAACACCTGTAGCTATTGACCACAGTGCTGCCAATTGTCTAGAGGAAGCTGTACGGTCCGTCCGCGCCATGCGGACCAGGTGTCTATCATCGCGAGCTGACGTCACATTTCGGGGTCCACTCCCGGATTTCCGAGTTGTCCGACACTCGTCCGTCCACTGCTTCCAAACGCGCATCACTGTGCTGCTGTTACGCTGCACACGAGAGGCTACTGCACGATACGACAATCCAGCTTCACGAAGGCCGATGATTCTCCCTCGTTCAAACTCTGTAAGTTGTTCAAATCTCGCTCTCTTTCGTCGACGAGGCATAAGTACAGATTGAGTTAACGTTTACCACTAGCAGATAACCACCGATAACCATACACGCCTCGCTACAGCCGTCTATTTATTCGGATCCATCAGCCGTTCAGAGGGCGCTGCTCAGCATACGCATGCGCTACGAATTTGCAATTCTAATCATTTGCATATCATGCGCTACTTTGCATTTCCTGAAAATTTCAGCTCACTCGCGTAAGTCCTTCATGGTGTTGCAATTTTCACAAACGTGAGTGTATATAATTTGGCGACTCCCCCATTAAGAGATAAGAAACTTGTTAAATGCTTCCTTAAGGCAAATACTAAACCAGGCCCGGCAATAAGCATAGGCGACGTAGGCAATTACCTAAAGTGCATATTTTTAGAGGGCACCAACTAAGTTTTTCTCCACAGCTATGATATGCTGTAGCGGCAGGTGCAAAATACTATACATTTCCGTTAAGAAGTGTGGCTAGGAGTATAATTTTTGCAATCCTCAAGTGAAATCTTAAGATTAAATCCAACTGTGGTGAGGTCCTATTAAATTTGTTTTTGGAATTATTATTTGGATTATATGTGTTTCATTTGGCGGCAAGGTTTTTTTTTTTTCGGCAAGGTTCATTTGGCGGCAAGGCGCCAACAGGTTTGTTGTAACATGACTAAACGATTTCATCAGACAACATCTTATTTCTGTTCAGTTTGTCAGAAATATTATGATTGGTTGTGCTTCTCGCTGTGAATTTTTTTTAATTGGCTGAGATTTGCTTTAACTGTAATAGCTTATAAATATCGGAAATTTGTGAATCTCATATCTCTTTTACTTTATTTCGGAGTTTGTTCACAGACTTGGTGTGGGAAGGCGGGTATAACCCTCGCTCCGTGGAATTCTCTGATCACGACTGTTACTTTTGCTCTTTCTCGCTCATCCTCACCATGGAAGGACAACCACTTGGTAAAGGGATTTACTCGTCGTGGCATGAGAATGATGTGAATATTGAAGATGACTACGAAATAAATAGTCATCCAAAAGATGTAGGAGTTCTTAAGGGCTGTTCAGAATGGGGTTTAACGGAGTTAATGGAATCAGTTCCATGTGTCAACTGGCTCCGCTATGCGTTCGGTTCAGATTTGAACTTACTGCGCTATGGGGAAAACTGGTTTTAGAGATGGGTCGGCTAGCGAGTTGTCTCCGTTAACTCATATAAACCCCAGTCTGAACGGCCCTTTAGACTGATGCCCCCACTTATGCGCGAATTTTTGGTGAAAGGTAACCCCGAGTGGTTTCGCCCACGCAAGACTACGAAGATTAGACACGAAGAAAAAGTAGCTCCGGAAATTTAACTGGAAAATAAATTCGATAAAGTGCCTGTTGATTAAAACAATTCAAGCGCTCTCCCCAGAAAACTTCGTAAACTAACGATGAAAAAATCCCGCCGATTGTGTTTTGTAAAAGCCGTAATCAAGAATTTGCCCCATTCAGTTGCTGAAGACGCAATTAAAGAAGATCTGGCTTGCCGAAATTTTTCTATTCTGAAAGCTCGACAATTTAGGAGGCCCAGTAAAGATAATTAGGTAAGCACCCTCACTATTTTATAGAGCTCGAAAGAACTGCAGCTGGTGAAGCAATTTTCAACATTAATAACATGTTTAGCGTCCATGTTATGATTGAGAAATCATATTGAAGTCCTGATTGAGAAATATGTGCCAAGAAAGCAGTCGACTCTGTGCTACAGATGTCAGGAATACGGACATTCTCAACATTCATGCTTCAAAGAAGAAAAGTGCTGTTGTTACGTTACAATATATCAAGGCACCAGTTGTTATGTGCCAAATGTTAAATACAAACTGTTACAATAATTTCCCTA
>KK118380.1:173698-315919 GCA_000611955.2 Stegodyphus mimosarum | reverse complement strand
GAAATTCAACAATTTTAGCAATTAAATGGGCATAATTCTCCAACGGGGCAACGTACAGTCATGAAAGTAGATTCATAAGAAAGGTAAAATTTTTTCTCTTTAAGAGGTATAAATTTCAACCATGTGAATAAAAAGGAAGTATTTTTAAATTTAAAATATTACGCAGAAACAACCGATTTCCCATTTGTCTCCTTCTCCCGAACTAACGAACGCGTAACGTAAGAATGAGAACTCTGTTTAACTCGCATAAAAATAATTGATTCAATAACATAAGCAATACAACTCGTGAAGAAAAATTTAGAATAAGCATAAATTAATGCATATAATTTACTCACTCAATAATTAATTAACAAATAACTGCAATTAACTACACATTAATCCATAATTCTAAACTAACCAAAAATCACTACATAACACTGTAAATGTGGGCTTAACCATCGAAGCTTACTCTGCCCTAAAAAAAACAAGGGGAAAAACCGACCTGCTTATTTTGAAGGGAAGGAGACTTTAGTAGCTATACAAATGCCAATACTATCAGAAGAATTTTGTCAAGAAATTTGAAAAGCTGAAGGAACAGCCAAAGAAGCAAATTCCTACCCTAACAAATGCTTATTTTCCTTTCCTTAACAATTCTTCTGCTAAAACGCCATCAACTTCTCAACTTTAAAATATGTAATTCGGTTTGCTTCTGCGCATCTGAGTGAGAAAGTTTTCATCACTAATTCAAGTGAAAACAAAGAACCAAACTCGATATGATGTATGTGCACATCTCAGATTTAAATTTACCAGCTTACATTCACAGACTAAAGAGATGAGTAAGAACTGGCAGCCTCACCGATCTCATTAATGTGAGTAATAGTATTTATTTAATTTTTTGTTAGTAACATAAAAATTAAACCTCATGAATTACTAAAAACTTAATTATTAAAAAAAGAATAAAAATTGTCATCTGTTAAGTAACTTACTTCCCAATATAAAATTAAATGAATTTTAGTTAACTGTATTTTAAAAGTATAAGTATACTAGGTAGTAACATATGCTAAATAAATTGTTTTCAAACGGGCTAAGTGTAAGGTGGTCCACAGAGCGTTCAATTTATAAAAGCAATCCTCATTTGAAAGAATTTGTAACAAACGCTATCCTAGCGAGTCAAAAATGCTAGAATTGGTTCTGAGCTAAACGTTTGCTTACTGAATTTTAGCAAAATGTTTTTTTCATCGTCTAACAGTTATAATACCCGGCAGTGAGATACAATCTATTACGTGATATACCATTTGATATACAAAACCTTAAACGTATAAAACTGAATCTAAGAATAATTAAATCAAGTACCCAAAAGACTTGTTGCCATCAAATATGCTCAAGTAATGTTTATCGTTTAAATTCTTAAACTTTTAATCAGATATCTTTTTAGAATATAGAATTTTTTCATAGAATGCTGAGCAATTCTTCACAAATTCTTTAATTCTTCTAAAATTTTTATGTCATTTCCTCTTTTTTCTTTTATTTTAACGCTACATTTGGGTACATAAAAAGTAATAAAAAGTAAAAACGCAATCATATGAATTTTAAACTGCCTTTTGAATGATCTCGCAGCTTAATAATAAGCATATGTATTTACTTTTACACTGTGCATTTTCAAAGTAAAAGGATCAAAATTCTCGAATTAATCGCGCTTTATTTGTTCTCCAGAGAAGTAAAGACTTAATATCAACTTAAAATTTATTCATATAATTTTCGAAGAGGCTGCGATAATATTTCCCTCTGGAAGTATTTAGATGAATAATTTCCAAGGTTTTAATTACAGAATACGCTATTCATGTTGCTAATGAATATTTTGGATATTTTCAGAAATCTTTCACGTTTTAATTTACCCCAGAATCATTTTAATGCATTAAGGTTAAACTGCTTTACCCAATTCAGCTCTTCAAGTGTCTTCGGGTAGAATTTAGTTTTGAATTAAAAAATACGTCATCATTATAAAGGGATTTTTCAAATTAATATTTAAGAAACTTTAATGTACTTTCAATAAAATGTAGAATTTGGCTATAAAAATTATTTTTTCCTTTCTTTTTTTTATCTCTGGTTAAAAAATGTTTCTTTTTAACCACATCAGAATTGTATCAGGTTATTTAATAACTTAGGTAACTTATTATTATAGGTTATTTAATAACTTAGGAACTTAAGAAATATTTTTAATATATAAACTTTCTAATTTACCCTCATCTATCTGTAATTTGTCAGTCTTTCGATATTTCGATAACAATATGTCAGTGCCAGTGTTTACTTTTTGTGTTTTCTACAGCTCTAACCATCATTTACAAATTTCAAGTTACGTTCGCTGATTTGCAGTTGCTGTTGCAAATCATAAATTATACTTACCTGCTTCCTTCCGACATGTTCTAAGACTAACATGTGCAAGTGTTTCTGGATTTCACAAAGTTGCCCATGCTGAAAACATTTGAGATATTTAGGATGGTAAAATTTTCGAAATTTGTTTTAATTACGTAAATCGAAAACAACCAAAATAACGTCTTGTCAGGAAGTAATTTTCCTTTTTTCTTTTACTTCAGTGTTCATTTTTGCCGGTACTCTACCTTTAATTTCATATTATTGTAGATTTTCGTCTTTATCTATTTCAATTAAGTACACATTTCTTTCATAAATTATTAGTTATTGTAATATAACATGTTTACGGTTTTAAAATATGCACGAAATATTTATATCTGATTTAGATTACTGTGATTTTATCTTTGTTTACTTGCATTTGAATAAAGTTATGGATAAAACTGTAGTAAATTCTCATCATCTTGCAGCTGCTCGTAAGAAACTGTAAAACAATGCAGATTGTTGTAAAAACATTCGTCTAGATTATTCGATCAATATTTTTGTCATAAATAAATATTATTAGCCATATAGGAAGATGTGATATAGAAGATTGAGAAAACCTTATAAATTATTAGCCATATAATTCCTAGTCACTTAAGTAAAAACTGTCTGTTATAAGTATAGACAAACAAATCTAACCCGTATATATGTTTAAGAAAAAAAATTATTTCGGCGCATACCTATAATATTCCTGAAGCCATAATACAATATAATAATTTACTGTTTAAACAAAATGTAATCTTAAACGTGTTCAGTAGATAGTAACCTAAACGTATTTTCGGATCAGAATAAAATTCGAGGACTAGAAGGCACAAAAAACACATAACTTATAATGCTAATTATTAGGAGAACAGCCTTTACGCGTTAAGAGTAAAGTAAACCAAATTTAATTTTCTTTTATTCATAAATTCAGGCTTAATAATGGAGATTTTGGTTTGTGCACTCATTGTACGTAATGCGTATTCTTCTTTTCAGTAGACAGATTTTTTTTTTCTTTTTAGAACCAGATGGAGTGAGAGATTTATTTTCGAGAAGTATAGTGCAAGTGCATATGGTGATTATGTACAGTCTACAAAAGATAAAATCTTCAATACTGATTTCAGCAATATCAACATTATAAGAAATAAAAATTTATATCATGTTTCTTGTGTGAAAATAACAAAATGCGAGCATTTGGTTTGATCTCACTTTTTACTGTAACTTTTTGTTGAATTTATTTCCCGTCAAGAAATTTAACTACAGTGTCGAGTAAATATTGAGAGATTTTTAATTAATTAAATATATGTAAATATGTCAAATATGTGTACAAAATTTCGTTTTTGAGTAAATACTGAAATGTTTTTAATTAATTGAATATATTTAAAAATCTCAGAAACGTATATATAATACGCTTCGCTTCGAAAAAATATTTTTCATGATTTCATATATTTTTTCAATCAAATATTTGAGGAAATTATACCGTGTAGCCGAAGAATGTTATGTACAGTATTTGAAATATCTTATATTTATCTTATATCTTATTTTACATGTATCAAGCTTATCAACTTATGGTAAACTGTCATATACGTAGGAAGATCTTCAAAAAAGATAAATCTCTATTTAGTTTTGAAATCAATAACAATTTTTCAGGAAGTTCATTACCTTTCAAGAAAATTTATTTTAGGCATCTTACATGAGATTCCGCCCAATACTGCAAATTATTATTTCCAAATATTACAAAGTAAAGCTTTAACTATCTTACACCTGATATCTGGAATTCTGGATAACTCTGTAGATCGTAAGATGAAAGAAACATGAAAAATCAGCAACGCCTTTGCAAGGATTTGAACAACGGGCTTTTAGGTTTGTTTATTTAATTATAACAAAGCACTCTAGGGTTATTTGCGTAAGGAAGAAATGCCTTCGTGGAGTTCTTTCTAAGAGAAACTGGCTCGTATTCATGTTACACATGAGGAAAATCAAGAAATGCTGTCAACCCATTTACCGGGTTTCGAACTGCGGACCAAACTACCAGTGTTTAGCGACTTTACTGCTCGGCTGCTGGTGGGCCCATGGACTTTCAGATTGTTGGCTCAATAGGCTACCAATTACACCATGAAGGCGCGCGATAAATAAGGAGAAAATATCCTTATAATCTGATTGCTTAATATTTGCTCTAGACCAATATTTTTCAGTACCACCTTTGGTCGTTGAGGAAATCTAGAGGTGGCGTTATTGGTACAAAAAGTAGGAAGGGACGTTAAGAAATAAGTGGGTAGTAAAAACACGGTCGGAAACTCAAGTCGCCTAAATAGGTTTTAAACAAGAATTTAGAGATTGCCTTGACTCGGCAATCATCATAGTGGCGCACATTTACAAGAATCATGCTGAATTATGTTACTTGACCCTTTATATACGTTGATCCGAGTTGCACATAGTTTCACTCCTCTTTTTTTTGCAAGAGAAGAAAATTATAAATTATCAGGATAATATTCTAAAATCTTAGCTATAAATTCGGACTTTCATTGAATCTAAAAGTCCAAAGTAGCATGTTGTTTTAAGACAAACCACTGTAAGTACTATGATAAAAATCTGTGCGTGTTATTAAGTTAACGTCTGCTATGTTATCCAAAAACCACTTTCAAACTCAAAAATTATGAAACTTCCAAGACAGATAATAACCTCAAACTGTTCCCATAGATGACCCCCTACGCACACTGTTGCAAATCTGGAAGTTTTTTTTTTTTGTAATTTATGCTGCTAGTTAGAAAAGCTGTTTGCTTGGGGCAGAATGGCGATGAGTTTTCCTCAAGCAGAACGGATTTGTATGCTTCAGCATTATTTCGATCATTATAAGCAAAAATTTAAATCCGATTCAATGTTTCTCACACTCCTTGATGCAAATTACAACCTTTTTTTCTTCACTTCGCCCATTTATCGAAACTCAAAAGAGTCGATCGGCCACTTCGTTTCTTATGCTGAGCGCTTCCAGTTTCTTGAAAACATGTTACCAAGCGGAAACTAGCCATCTTGTTAGATTCAGGAACATTTTGTTTCTGTAAGAATATATTCAAAATGAAAGTTCAATCTTAAAAATTCTTTCTGCTTGGGAAAAATTCGTTTTTATCTTGCAGCATGTAAATGATTTTTAAAGCTAATAACGAAAGTTAGACCAGAAATGTGAAGCGATATATTACTTGTAATAATACACTATCCACTGAAACAATTTGATATCGATATCCATTTTGAAATTACAACAGTGTTTGATAATTTGACGTCTGCGACATTTGGATCACGTTGTATAAATTCTTTGAGAAGTCTTTAATCGTTACCGTTTATTGTCTGTATTGCGTGACTGGTTTATTAACTATCTGATGAACAATAAATAGCTAAAAACGTACGGAACGAGTATTTTAAATATAAATTGCTAATACCATACAGTTAGAAGGATTTCATTCCATCTAGAGGGCCTCAAAACAAACTCAAATGAAGGTCTAAACTGAACCTTTCATTTGCTCGTTAGCCTAACGTTTACATAAACTAAGTAATAACATGCAGCTGAAACTGATAGGGTCCACCTAAGAGGTGGCCACCGTTACCTTCCTATGAAGGCACATCCATGCCTTCTCCGGGGTTCAAACTCGGGCATTTTGGTACCGCAGTGAGGCTCTATAACTACTGCACTACCTGGGCGGCTGTTATATTAAAGTACTAAATTAAGAGGTAATGTCCCCTATAAGCTTTAACCCAGGTCCTCAATCTTTCACGATGAATTGCGGTTACTTATTCTATAGTCAATTTAAGAAATGTAGCTGCAAAAAGAGGCAATAGTGTAACTTTAACAATAGTTGCCAGATGAGCTTTCTCTAACTCAAAAATTCTGTAGTTAATACAGAATGAATTAATTTCATCATTGCAATAGTATTGGTTGCATAAATTTCAATCCATGATTTTCTTTTTAAAGAGAAGTCCAGTAGCGACACAAGGTCGAATTTTCAATACGTCTGTATTAACCCATTAACTGAACCGATTGTCAAAATTCAAATTGCGTTTTTCATGGCTCGAAAGCGCAACTTCAGATATAGATTAGATTTAGATATAACATTGTTCTAACATAGGTATTTTGACACAAAATCGGACTTTCTCCGAAATGACATGCCAATTTTTTTTCCATATTTCGATTCTACGACTCAAATTATACCTAAATATTAAATTTTGTAAACTTTGGTGCGAAATTTACGGAGAAGTTCAAAAATGTATCTTTTGCGCATTTTTTTCAGTTTGCGTAAAGAATAATTTGGTGAACTTCTTAATTTATAGCAACCTAATTTTCTTTCCTTTCTTGAATTGCAGACTAGCGGAAAAAAAGTCATTGTTCGAACTTTAAAGTAATTTTAAAAAAGAGCGTATACCACATTTGTGCTATTATCGCTTTTTAGAAATATGCCAAATTTCAAAGCTCACATAAATTCACGTATATCTTCGGAAATTTTGAATAAAAAACTCTAATTTTTTTGCAAGATTGCTTAGAAATGCATTTACTTTAAGACGATGGTAAAACGTTTATAAATGTTTAGTGATTGAAAAAGTTTTTCAAAAAATTGATAAAAATTATTTTAAAATATAAATTAAAAAAAAATAAAAAATGGACGGATTTTATTTGGAATGAACCTACATTTTGAAATGTAAAAGAAGGAATCAAGTGAATGTAATAAAAATATATATTAATAAACATATATCAAACTGAATTAACAGTGAGGAGCTAAAGATTTGAGAATTAATTTTTTAAAAACTGCTATTACGATTTTTACAAAATGGGGTAGTTTGGCCTACTTTGAGTAGTAGAATCAAAATATGGAATACCTACATTAGAACAATGCTATATATAAATCTAATACATATCCTAAGTCTCGCTAAGACATGAAAAACGCAATTTAATTTTCTCAACCGGCCCAGTAGAACGGCAGATATAGAACTGTCCCTTTTCTGTACATAATGTTTAATATGACATACCGCGTTTTGAAAATGTTGAAATCTTGAAACCCACAAAAATTTCACTTCTTCTCACAAATAATACACTCCAGCTCACTCATTTCACAACTACTACTCAATAACTTAGACAAAAGTTTGAGAAATGTGTAAGCTACAATGTAAAAAGTAACCATTGGTGCTAACTTAATTAAAGTTACCATATTTTTGCTACTAAGACAAATCAAGTAAGTGTAATATTAACTCCCAGGTTATGAAATCATGGTACTTATTTTTTTTAATATTAACAACCATGATCCCAAATGGAGATCATGGTAGTTAATAGGTTATGAAACAGAAATGAGTGAAACGAAGAAGTGGTAAATTTATTGGTAGAAGAGAAAATATAAATAGTGTAAAGAAATCTAAATTTTATACATTGAAATTTTTCTCTCCAAATGTTACCCTTTTTCCCTCCGGCAAATTTTGTTAAGAACCGAAAAATAGAGTTTAAACCATACAGGAAGGCAACATAGTAACCCGATGTGCCTTTGAAGAAACTGACATTAATATGATACACCCAGCGATAAGAGTTTCAACAGATTATAAAAGAAATATTCCTTAAGTTGGGTAACTCAGTATGTATACAGATGGATCTAGTATGGCGCAGAAAGCAAGCTTTGCCTTGCTGAGTATATTTTTACGCCATTGAAACTGATTACAGAAAATGTAAATTAAACACTTATACCAAACACAGGCAGCAACTCTCTTACACGCACAGATACCAAACAAAAAATGAGTTAATAATAGTCATAATACACTAGTGAAATAAATTAAGAGAATTTTCATATTTGTCGAATTGCATGAAAAGAACTGAACTGAAGGAAAAACCACTGCTTCCAGATAAAAATGCAAATCTTGTACGGAAAATACGTAAGCGTACATGTGTGTGCAGCCGAAGCTTGTAGAAAAACAGGATTTATAAGAGCGCGGAGGGTGAGACGAATTCCGTTCCCTAGCACACCTCGGCGAATTTCTTGGTGTTATCTTGCAGCAATTGGTTAAATTCAGATCGGAACAGTAAAAATGAGTAACCACCAACGTTTAGATGATGGAATGAGGGGACGAATTGTGGGGAGGCTAGAGTCAGGCCAGTCGCAAGACCAGATATGCAGAGAGTTTAATTTAACTCCCAGCGTTGTGTATAACCTATGGAAACAGTACCAGGACCTACAGTCCAGTGTCCTCGAAATCAACAATTATGGCGGTGGCGGTGTAATGGTCTGGGCAGGCATCATGTTGGATGGCCTCACACCTCTCGACGTCTTTGATAGAGACTCTGTAACTGGTGTGAGGTATAGGGATGAGGTCTTGGAGCCCTATGTTCGCCTTTTTCGGGTGCAGTGGGACCCGAGTTCCTCTCACAGGACGATAACGCGAGGCCACACAAAGCTCTTCCGGTCGACGAATTTCTCGAGAGTGAGGATATTCGCCGGATGGATTGGCCAGCCAGTCTGCAGACCTCAACCCGATAGAGCATGTCTGGGATGCTCGGGGGAGGGCAATTCCAACTCGCAACCCCCCTCCGAGAACCCATCCAGGAAATGAAAACTGCACTGCTGAATGAGTGCGACCAGTTGCCACAAGCATTGATAAACTGATTTATTTCCAGTATGGCATCACACTGCGAGGCCTATATGGCTGTAAGAGGGGAACATACCCGCATTAACCCATTTCTTTTGTGTCTTCTGCAACCGCTGTTTCAGACCTTCAGACTCTCATGAGTGTTACACTCGAACATGTGTGTCTATTATAACTGTTGAATGTTTATTTTGTTTGTATTATATCAACCTATGTTTACACCAAATTTTAATAAAATCTGTCCAGTAGTTCTGGAGATCGTAGATCAAATATGAAAATTCTCTTAATTTATTTCACCAGTGTATAAATATACTGTTTTGCAAAAAAATCGAAGCACCATGAAGGACTTTTGCGATCGTGACGTAATTTAGCATGCAAAATCATCTTGATCGAACATGTAAATGAACAAAGCTTCAAGGCAAATGAACAGGAATTGCGATCATAGCTTGCATTTCTAGTGCACAATTTGCAAAGTATAAAACCACTAACAGAGGCGTAAAATTTATCTTTTTTTGTTGTTGCCATTGTAATTCCGTAAAGAAACAAAAAAATATGCTATTACGACGATATCGAAGACCTTACAGCCAACTTAAACGACTCGAACGTGGTCGCATTGTAGGGTTGCGTGAAGCTGGTTGGACATATCGAGCAATAGGTCGCCACCTGCAGCGTACAGACACTGCTGTGCAAAGATGTTGCAGCAAAGGTTGCTACAAGGAAATTGCCTACGAAAAGAAGGCTCTGGAAAACCAAGGAGTACAAATGCGAGGCAAGATAGAATGATTGTTCGCCAGTCCCGAACCGCCCCAAAGGTATCATTGTCGACTATTCAACGTATTACAGCCACGGCTATATCTTCCGTGGTATCGTCCACCATCTCACGGCGCTTATCTGGGACCGAGGTTACCCTCACAGAGGCCTTTAAGACGTTTGCTTTTGACCCCACAACATCGGCGGAGTCGTCTGGAGTGGTGTCATGCCAATCATCATTGCTCCCATTACACTGGCATCGTATAGTGTTCAGCGATGAATCCCGCTTCAGTCTTGAAGCAGATGACGAGAGTGTTCGTGTCTGGAAAGGACGGAGCTAGCGGTCCCAGGCCTTGTTTTGTGATGCTGTAGGGCGCTATTTCTTATGACAGCAGGCCATCTTTAGTCATACTCCGTACATCTGTAAAAGCTCGACGATACATTGATACCATCCTGCGGCTGTTTGTATTACCCTTCATGGCACGTCATCCTGGGAACATTTTCCAACAAGATAATAATACCAGGCCACATACCCCTGGCATATCTCTGGACTGTCTCCATGCGGTTGATACCCTTCCTTGGTCAGCCAGGTCACCAGACTTTTCACTAATCGAGCATGTCTGGGGCATGGTAGACCGCCAGATTCGGGCACCACAAATATCGCAGATCTGGAGCGACAACTGATGAATGCTTGGCAGAATGCGTCGCAGGATGACATGAGGAAACTCTACCACTCTTTGCCTCGACGAATTCAAGCATGCATTGCCGTCAGAGGCAGTTCGACTAACTACTAATTTGAACACTCAATGGGTGATTGCGAGCCGTTAAGAAGTATTACGACCTTGATTTCTTGATCATTTTATTATCTGTGTATGAGCTATACACATATTCAGTTTCATCAAAAACAACCATTTACTTCACGGTGCTACGATTTTTTTTGAAAAAACGTGTATCTATGCTAGTCTTTCTGTTCTTTCCACCTAGACCAGCCCAATCAACTAATTTTGGAACTCAGGACGATTATTACTATCTTTCCATGAAATGTAATATTATCTTCAATTGGGTGAAGCACACGTGGGCTTCTTGGAAAAGAGAGGGCTAAAGCAATTTACAAAGAACCAACAATTCGAATGAAACAGAGAATATTGAGCTGCAGGATTCAAGGAGGAAAGCTGGGACTTGTAACTCAGAAGATAATTACGATTTTTCCAAGAAATGTAATATTGTCTTCAATTGGGTCAAGCACATGTGGACTTCTTGGGAAGGCTGTGAATCCAATGAAACATCCAGCGCATAAAAATTGGATGGGAAAGTGAACCGTTTCACACAGTAATAAATGTTACATAAAAACGTCAAAATAAAAAAAAAACACTTATTTAAAATGATATTGACCTCAACCAAATTTTAACGGGGCACACCGGATTTCTATTCTATCTCAAAAGAGATTAATTCCAAGATAACCTCTGTAGTAGTTACCAGACATGCGATGCAAAGCACTTCGTGAACACTTGTGGACATTTTAGTGGCATTAGAAATGATTTTAAAGAAGATAAGGATTTTAACGTTGAACTAATTTTAAGAAATAATGAAAAATCAAAAAGAGTTTCATGAAAAATAATGCACACATATAAATTCCAATATGTTATAAGTGGCTGTTCTGGTTTAATGTGTGCATGTATTTTTTTTTCCTTCTCTAATATTTTAAAGCCGGGAATAACCTAATCATGTGTCATAGGAACACTTAGTAACCAGCCTAGCAGAGTCAGTCCCTTCAACAAACTAATTAAAATTGAAACTTTATATTTACATTCCAATATTAATATCCTACATATTTCTTGTTAATGTGAATAAAAATTTAGTTATTAATATATTTAGGAAGTGTATTAGCACCGAGAAATGAGTTTACATATCTTCATTAAAAACAAATCTGGCTGCTCCCAAAATTTTTTTTTCAGACAGATGGTTAATTTTATCATAGTTTAACGATAGAAAATTATTTGAACTATACATAACCTAAAAATTATAGCATATTTCATTTTGTGAATGAAAGAATTTGTTTCTAATGATACGCGCTCATTAATACTATGTATTTCTTTCCCATCTTTTTCTAAACTGTTTTCACTTTCGCTTTATTTGAAAAGATAGGAAAAATTCGATAAAAGATCATTTGTGTTAAATTCTACAGAAATAATGTAAATTATTTCCGCTATAAAAATTGTTAAGGATATGCAGAATCCTTCAAAGGAACCTCATTTCTCGAATTCGTCGATTGAAATTACTCATTTTTGTGTTCTTTTTCACTCTTTTAGTATTGCGTAGTTGCTTTTCTTATTATTATTTTATTTCTTCTTTGAATCATTTCACGAAAACTGCCATTAAGAATATTTCAGTCGACCGTTAAGCAACTTGTAGCTGAATAATTACACTAGGAACCAAATCATTTCTTACAAACCGAACACGCAAAAACAGTTTCGGAGATTTCTTTCACGTAACCGACCGATATAAGGAGCAATCAAACAAAAAATATAAGCGATATTTCTGCCTAATTATCTATTCCACCATCACTGAGCGGGTAAGCCATTTTCAACATGGCTGCCGCCGTCAAAGCATAATCAAACGTATTTCCTTTTTTTCCCCTTGCTTTTCGGCATCGTTTGGGGGAAAAAATGGTTTCTCCAATTACCGACAGACGTGTTCCGCGGTTCCAGGCTCCTCCGTGTATCCTCAGTTATTGCTTTTTCCTTACAAGGGAAGATTAAAAGAAAAAGAAACGCCGCTTCTCTTGCTTCCGGTTGAAAAGTTACATCGGCTCGTGTATTCCATACACAGGGGATATATATATTGCGCATTTGTTTCTTAGAAATGTTTATGGATAGACTTACAGCATTTAGTTAGGTCTCTGCGATGGCTCTGAACATTCAGTGAAGGAGGTGGCAATGGGTTTTCGATCCGCCATTTTCTTTCATTCAAGAAACGTCGTTTACTTATGTTCTCTAAATTTACTGGAATTCTTGATTTTTTTTTGTTTTGTTTTGTTAACATGTTTCCTGAAAATTAGGGTTGTTTAGGTAAAACATTTAATGACTTCTCTTCTTTTATCCCCCCCCCTTCGGTTTTTTTAATAAATCGCAACCAACAAAGTATACATCTCTATAAATGACAATTTTATTTGGATACTACAAGATGTGTTTGAAGCTTATAATGGAGATACTGATCCGATCCCTTCTATAACTGTAATGGATAGTGTTACTGTATAATTATAATTGTTGCTGTGTCTACTTGTAACCGTAATTCGGCCTCCATATCCTCCCAGTAATCCAGAGAAGCAAAAAGTACTAGAAACATCTCGGCGGCCAGGTGTAAACTGTATAAGCCCGGAGAGAGCATTTACTCGAGGTACGGAGATATCTTCAGGTTAGTTTCTCTCGATAGATGCCCTTTGCACTGCGTTGTGTCTAACATTCTTAGTATTTTGAGGTGTAATTACTGATTGTGCTCTATGATACTGTGAAGAGTTGTACGGATATTTTTGTAGAAGGTTCCAGAACTCTGAAGCGTCTCTTTTGATAAAATAAATTTCATCAACCTATGGCTGGAGCTATGTGCATTCAGTCTGCTGCGCATTCTTTGCCGAGAGAAAAAAAATTCTGCTCTAAATTCTTGTGTAGTTTTCATATATTTTAATCATTTAAGCACATGATTAAATGACTAAAATATTATACTTATTCTCCTGGAATCACTGGATAATCACTTAATCCAGTGATTCCAGGAGGAAGTTTTGGTATTTCAAATTCATAGATTAGACATCAGTTTTCATTTCAAACTCAGTCATCAATTCCAAATAGAGCAATCACACAATACACTTTTAATAATTTTCACTTTCTCGTTAAAATGTTTTCATTATCCAAGTGAAGCAATATTTTAAGATGCCTAAATTACAAAAGAAACAAACGAGATTTTTAGCCGAACGTGGTTCTAAAAAGATTTAAGAACACGACCACTAAAGAATGAAAATCCTATGTTATTTAACAGAAAAACCGATTAATTGCTGAAATAAATGGGACATAATCAAAGAAAAAGCAAATTGCGTATTTAAACGATTAGGAACGAAAATCTGTGGATATCCATGTTCAAATTTCTTGTATTTTCCACTATCTGTATAATCAAGAATTACACAAGTAGCAGTTGATATTAGTGAAATTTATGATTATCTTTTCATAATTTAGGATATTTAGATTTTAGCTAACGTTTAAATGAACAGAAACTGACCAAAATGTCGACATCATACTTTCCAATAAAGCAATCGGTCTTATTTATTACAGAGCACATCCCGGTTAAAATTAAGCATTACGTCACATCATTGAAATAGATCTGATTATAGTACTTAACTAAAATTATTTTAGGTATAACTTTATTTGATGCAAAACAGAAAAAAATACATCAAAGTAAAAATATAATTCTCTCATTCGTAGAGTTCATGATATGTATCGAAAATATGGCAATTATGGCAATTTTATGGCAATTATCTAAGGGTTGGAAGTAATTAAAACTACGTTATGTTTGAAAGTAAAAAGAATTATTAAAATCACAAAATATTTTATGTATCACTTAAATTTATAAACAAAAGCAATTGTTTCAAATATATGAAATAAAAAAATAAAACCATTAATCTTCATTAAAATTGCACTTTACAGGAATTAATAAGATTCATCGAGCAGCAAAACATTTGGAATTAATTACTCTTTTTCTGATAGTTTCGTAGTTCCCTTAAAATATGATTTTGTTATTACAATGCATTAAACATTTATTATAAATATCCCTGAAAGAAAAATGAAATATTAAAACTTTTTTAAATATTAAATTTACTCAAAAATTTTAGAAAATTATAAGTGAACAAGTATAGCAAAATAAATAAAGAAATATTTAATAAATATATAACTGAAAAATTTGCAAGGTTTATTCTAATTTTATAACAGTTATTTTAAGTTTATATATCTTTCCTATCCCTTC
Organism: Stegodyphus mimosarum; assembly: GCA_000611955.2. Classification (NCBI taxonomy): domain Eukaryota; kingdom Metazoa; phylum Arthropoda; class Arachnida; order Araneae; family Eresidae; genus Stegodyphus; species Stegodyphus mimosarum. The sequence continues at coordinate 301,183 of KK118380.1, read as the reverse complement.
TAGCTTCAGTATAATTTCCTACCAGAAGTATTTTCAGAAACGCGAGTGAGTAAACAGTTAAATGAGTAAGAGTAGTATTTAAGTCTATGTTACATTGACTTCGTTAGAAAGCCCGAATTCCTGACTAGCCCACGTTTGCCATTGGCTACGTGTCTCTAAGCTATTGCTACGTTCGGCCGTACTTTAGGCCCTTGATTGGCTTCGCCTACTTAATTGAGATTTAGGGACCAACTTATTAGAGTCTTGATAGCTTCGGCTATGTCTTTCAGTTAGATTTACTTAACCTAGTTAAGTTTAATTTGATATTAATTTAAGTTCAAGCCCAAGTGGAAACTTTGTTGTACGCTCCGAGTTAGGAGCTGACTGTGTCATATTTATTTTGAGAAATAAAGGGTAGTTAACCCTTCTTGAGTCTTAGGTCTCTGTTCACACACTTAAGCGATTATTCGCTTATCAGTGTTAAGGGTTTCAGGTATTGAACTCTGAAATAAGAAGGTTAAACCCCACAAACTTAACAAAGGGAAAAAACGAGTAAATACTGAGTATTTGTCCTACAACTGCTTAATTTGTTTTAAATACCCCAAACACTGATATAATAAAGTAAAAGCAAATTAAGTAGTTATAATTGAAAAGAGAATAATTAATAGTTTTACAGAAATAACTGATAAACTCTCTTACTCTGATTTCTACATTACTGATGTCTGATGCCGTACAATAGCTTTGAAAAGCATATTTATTCATGTATTATTTACATAAACGTTAATAGAATAGAATAGAATGCCTAGACGAAAAAATACTCAGAATAAAATTTTCTATGTTCGCAAAAAAGGTATATTTTGAGGTAGCGCATCTTATTTCAAACATTATTTTCTTCCAGTCCATTTCAGTCAGGTTTAAATTTTATTTCTGCTAGGCAGTTTCCAGCTTTAAATGTTTGTCAGCGTTATGGCTTTCGAGATTGCTGTGTACCTACATTTCTGTACAAGGAAATAAATGCATGATAACGTCCCTCATACTTAAATCCAGATGTTGGAAACATGTATTCGGCAACAGCTGCTTCATATGTCGCAAGTCTGAATATTAGAAGCTAATGCAAGCAAATCTCGGCTCACCCTTCGGTTTGTTAAAAAATATCGTCTATAGCCACATGACTTCTAGAAGAGATTTAAAAGGTAAAATTTATCACTAATTTCTATATTAATCTAGAAATGTCCATTATATAAATCATTAATTTAATTTAAAGAAAAGAAACTTAATATATAATTTTTTATGGAATTTTATGCTGCGTTAAGAGCAAAAAGAAACTCATGCAGTTCGTCAACATGTAATAAATCTCGTCTTCCCTATCAAACTCGTAATCTAATCAAAAAAGAAGGGGTAGTCCCTAAATTTTATGGTAACATTACAAGTTTGCAACACCAGGCCTAAATGCAAATTTAACGTAATCATGGACTGAATTTCTTTAGAATGTCTTCCACGAAAGCCTCTCACCTCATAAATTTAGTACTATAATCTAAGCCGTCCAGCCGGTATAGTGGTTAGTGACGCTGATTGAAATACCAATGGCCTTGAATCCCGCAGAAGGCATGGATGTAGTAAGCGCATAATTTGTAAGCGGAAGGGAAGGAGTTACTCGAAACGCATGGAAAGCTGACCATCCTCTTGGGAGGCTGGTGGCATAGGGAGAGTGGTGGGAGACCCTCGGACCACCTCCACGGGCTTCGTAGTCAAAACTGGGCGTAACTGCGCCGGTGGTCGTGTGAATGAACTATTGTATAGAAACAGTTCAACGCGGTTTCAAATCCTCCCTGGTACGCACATTGCAAAAGTGATTTCATGGTTTTCCCCATCTGTAACGCAAGTACGATTCAATTTCGGCTATAGAGTCTTCTACAAACTCACTCTTTCTTTGCAGATAGCTTTCGTGCACTTTGCTGCAGTAAAAATCAAATATAAGACTTATTCCTTTACCATTTCTTTATTTCAAATCTGCTCATTTAGAGTTCTGGATTTCTTCTTTTAATTATAAACAACTGGTGATATAAAAACACATAAATATGTCTCCTCAAAAGTGTGTATTCGTTTATTTATCGTACATCTTGAAATATTATAATCGTCAGAATAAGGCTAACTTTAATGGTTTTAACTTTAATCGTCAGAATAAGGTAACTTTAATAGACTGCAGACTATTTTCAGATATAACATATTTCTGGTTTTCTCAAGTCATAGACATCACTGTTTCATTAAAAGTCACGGAAGGAAAATAACTGAAATGAAAAATTACGAAAGATATAGGTGTTTATTTAACGTGCAGAGTCGAGAGGACTCCGTCGGGAGTTCCAGTGTTAAAGAGTGTATTTATTCTATTGTCGTTTATGAGCTATCGACGAAGTAGATTTAATTCAATCCAATAAGCTTAAATGAAATGCAAAATGCGTATAATTTAATATTCCGTACAAGGAAGTCATGTGGTGCACACATCAGATATTTTTTCTATAGACTACATATTTAACGTAATGCAAAAGAGGAAATTTTATTTTTTTGTTTATTGAATTTTATTTATTCGAAGATTATACTTTTAAAAGAAAATTACTCTTTTTTAATGAAGTTATGCAATCAAATTATTTTTTTTTATTTATCCAAGTATGCAACTATTTTCCATTACGGCATTGCTCATAATGAAAAGGGACCTGTTTCTGATAGCTCTAGAAACCGATTTTTGTTTCAGTTCATCCTATGAACAGTCCGATTTAATACTAGAAAACGATATCTGGCATATGTCCACTTATGCTTTCTCGACAGACACTTACTTGTGTAAGTTCACTACGATCCTTTCATAAACCTTTTTGATTTCGCCAATGGTGAGTTGAATTTTGTTCCTTAGTTCGGAAACTGTTTGCTTTTTCTTAAAGTTTACGTAAACATTTGACTTTCATAACTCCATAAAAAGACTTGTAAAGTATAAAGTCACAAGACCTCGCAGGTCATTTCTGATCACAGCCACAAAGTCAGTTCACGCACCCAGCTCACACTGAAGAAACCATGTTTTATTGACTTACGGGATGCGTGGTAGGTATGTCTTGCTGAAAGCACTATCAGCCATATTCATTTCTCTCACAGCTGGCACAAAGATGGGATAAAATTTACGAACCTTGCATTCTGATTTTCTGATCCGTTTTCATGGCTGCAAACCACTTCATGGCATTTAAACTTAAAAAAAAACTAATTAATCATAATAACAGTTGACAACAGAGCAGTGCTGACAATACAAACAGTGTTAAAAATTAAAAGAAAAACGCTGAACAATTCGATAATTTTCTGAGATACCCTATGAATATTACACTGCTGAATTCTCACCTGATGATGAACCCGCACAGATTAAACTTCTTCGCATAACCAGCTTCTCTTAATATTTCACTGCTCTTGTTTCGTGCATGAGTTGCGAAAGCAGCATAATTTTCTCTATTTCCCATGTTTGTACGAATGTCTCAAGCGTTCTAAAATCATTTACCGGTACCTCAAAAAAGCCTCAATATTGCTACCAGTCACAGAAAGATCTTTAATGTAAATTTTCCATTTTCTACAAAGCAGTCTAATGTACCCTTGTGTTAAAACCTGGAAGTTACATTTAAACAGTTTTGCATTATTTCATTACAATGTCTCGTCGTTCATCACTAGCAATATTTTAAAATTCGGGTTTTGAAAGATTTACTACAATTTCAGTCACTAAACTAGAAAACCAAACACAAATATAAGAAACTACAAGTTAAAATTATTTTAATTCAAATTTGAGTTTGGTAAAGTTAAAAAAAACTTACTGCCAGGTAACAAATATTATAAATCTGTTTGCTACTAAAAACCTAATTAAACGTACATATAGACACTTTCTATTACTCTACCAAACGCTAAGTTAAATAATTTAAATTTGTATAATTTTATACCAGTCAAAACAGCGACTTTAAACGTTACATAGTATAACTGTAACTTAAATGTCTGCTGTTATTTATTCAGCATGTCAATTAAAAAGAGAGCTTACTAATTTGCAGTTATATTGTTGGTAATCAATCATACTCCACCCTCTTCTTAAGTTTCATCTGCACTTTGTCTACGTATTCCTGGAATGAGTAAGTGAAAATGGGGAAGAGAAGACAAGATAATAGCTTCGAATGTCTAAACCTAAATAAGATAGATCTAAATGTTAAATACAAAAGAAGCTTTCTAAAATTAACTTCTAGAAAGTATAGGTTCAACTATAAGATAAAGCAGCTTAGATAAAACTTAAGGTTACGATGACAAGTATTATTTAAAGGCAAATTATTTTCAACAAATAAAAATTTCAGACAATATTTCAAGTGACTATTAAAATGCAATACAATTTAAAAACAAAAGTTTGATATATTTATTGCATTTGATTCAATATATTATTATTTGAATTAAAGAAAGGATGACAAAGTTTTGAATATATTAACCACAGTTAGCGCGAGATACAAGAACTTGTCTGTCTAAAGAGTAATTTTCCGTTAAAAGAAAAGTAAAATTAAAAAGTTTTAAACAACTGCAAAAAATGCTATTTGTTCCAGATGAATTCCATATGAGGCACAGAATTCTTTATTTCCTCTAGCATTCACTAATTTAAAATTGTTTAAGTAAATGTGTATGTATAATTATTCATTCTTTTCGTAACTGATTTGTACTTCTTTATTTTAATTTTCATCACTTTTATACAGAAATGTAATACTGTTTTTCTCGCTTTCGCAAAGTTCTCATCAGACCATTACAAATATAACTGTTGATAATGAAGAAAATGCTATTTTCATCTTCAGAAGAAACGTATTTCAATAAAGATTCTTTGGTATTTTTAATTTTGCAAATTATAGATATTTTGCTCAGATTTTATATTATTAATAAAAACTAAGGCAAACACCGTTAATATGCCAAGAAGCAATATTTTTTGTCTGCATTTCTATAGTTTTATCATATGTGATCACTTGAGAAAATTGAATTGCTATCTCTGGTTTAATAAACTTGTAATAGTAACGTAAACGGAATAATGATTCAATGAATAAGTGATAAAGGGACGATGGTAGTCTATTGTATTGGTAGCCTATGGCCTAAAACGCTGTAATGTTGCAATAAATCTGACCTCTAATATACAACTTTTAATGTTCTTAAGCAACATGAATTCATGTTCTTCATAACAATTGATATTTTAATAAAGCCTTTCATTTAAATTGATCACATCCGGTTTCTCAATCCTAATAGGTAATCTATATTATTTTGGAAAAGAATTTTTCACAAAATAACTCTTTTGTTAGCTTCAGAATCAGTTCCAGAATCTGATATCATTAGAAATATTTTGACAGGTAACGATGCATTACAATGTTGTACAAATTATCTATCAAATAAAGCTGGGGATAGAATATTATATCAATACTGCTCGAAATCGTTATGAAATATGCAGGTTTTGATTCTAATTCCTGCGTATTATGTTTTGGATTTGAATAATAAATCAAATTTCTTCGAAAACGGAACGCTCGAAACGCTCTTTTTCGAAAACGTTTTTATAAATTTTGCAAATTGCTTACATTTTACATTTGATTTAACAGTTTTTTAGTTTCTTACAAGAATTTTTTCTTTTAATGTTTTGGGCAAATTTTCTGAGTTGTAAGAGGGGATTTGCCAAATTACTTCTCCATCATAAATGACTCCTACCTGAGACATTTGCATTATTTTTAAATAAAGAGTACATTAATAATTCAAGAACACAATTCCTGTATCTCTTTCAATGGACAGTCTATATTCGAGATTTGCCTGAAATATTTCTCACAGTTGAAGGGCAATTATTTGTATTTTATCAGGACATAAATATTGGTGTAGTGAAAATAATAATATTTCCTGCGAGGTCTTAACAAAGATTATTTTCCTAGAAAAAATATTTTCCAAAGAATCATGACTAAATTAGGTTAAGGTTACTCGAAAATAAATGTCTTTTATTTCTTAAATTTTATAGTTATAAATTAAAATTTCAATATGATGACTATTATTTTAAGTCATTAAAACATTAAATAACAAAACAAAACTTCTCAGTGTCGAAGTGATATTTTCAAAGAGTTGTTCGAAAACAAATTTTATGATTTTAAATGTATTTAATCATTGATTTTATAATAGACTTATTCACCAGTTAACCAGTTCTGATTCCCGTTCCTTTTGATATATCAATAACTTAAGAAAACTGTTAATCGGAAAATTAAGAACCTTTGGAAGAGACTTATTATTTTTCGTAAATAACCTGACACAAATATCTGCATTAAGATAGTATTGCTATGATAATAAACAGCACATACCAATGCAAGCAATGTGCTTAATCATTGATACTATATCAAAGAACAACTTCAGTCTATTAAAATTATTATGGTGCATTGATCCTTCCAAGGTTTAAAAAACCAGATGAGTTTTTTCAATCGCTGTGAAAGTTTTGTTACATTGCTCAAAGTGAAAGCTTTGAAATAAAGTTGTATCAGAAGGGAGAGTGCTAAAGATGAGTAGAATGCAAGATGTTTTTTGACTTCCACAACTGAAAACAATTTGAATATTGCAGAAGGAGGTACCTGTAAGAGCTAAGTGTTTGAAAGAAAGAGTTATGCGGGCTTGTCGGAAAATTTCAATCTGCTAAGTGATACTAATTTGCGTATAAGAAATGATTGGCTGACAAAGTGTAACAAAACTTTTCTATCTAATATCTAATATAGAGCTGATTCGACTCCGTGTAATTCGAATTTTTCTTTAATAAATTTAATAAATTCTTTCATTCCCCAAGCACAAAATTCATCTCAAAGAACATCATTTTAGAATAGCAAGTAATGTTCAAACAACTGCGAAGAGAGGTTTTAACAGTATCTCAAATGAATGTACTTACATATTATCCCGTCAACCCTGAAAGTTGGCACACATTGAACCATGGATATTAGTGTTCACGCTATGTCCCTTCAAGCTATGTCGATCGTTCCTGCGAAATTCTGAAGGAAACCGACTCATGTTTATTTAATATACGATCAGTAATTGACCGCTTTGTTTTGGGCTCTGTATTACTTTCATTGATTTCTACTATTTTCTTAGGGCTTCCTGAATAGCATTAAGGAACTTTGTTTGCAAGGTTGTATGGGTAAACTTCCCGAAGAAATGCAGAATACCGATGAAAAGGTAATGCAGTGCTCCAATCTATTTTGTCAGCCATATTCAGATAACCATATCATGTCCATTAAGACACATTTTGTTTTTCGTTTTGGTGGTAGGATACAAAAATTTTGAAAATAATCTACTGCTTGCTGTTCTGTGGAAGACAGGTCTAAAATTTCCGTAATTTTTCCAGAGCGAAAAAAAAGACAGTAATTAGGACTAATGTATACCTCTATGCTCATAAAAACAAAAGGTGACTTAACGAGAATCAATCGGATTGCGTAAAACGAAAACGTAGATGTTACGAGTCTGCCCATTGCTAAAGTCACGTCCATCAATAATTGGTGCTAAATCGCGCTGCTTAGCGATTGTTTCATGGTCAATAGAATAATAATACTTAAGTACGAACTCATCCATTGGTATGAAAAATGTCAGCAATGCTAGAATGATTGAATCCAATTAGATGGCATCCATACTGGACAGGATAAGCTGTAATTGCAGTATTTTAATAAAATTTTTTAAACCATTCTCCTTACTTTTTGAATAGACCATACGTTACCTCTGTGTTGTAAAGACTTCTTGAATATAGAAGACTTGATGAAATATAACTGTTTATAAAATTGAATATTGTAACTTTCCCTCTTTCTGCACACACAATATCAGTTTTAAACATAAATCGTAGTTTACTGCTTATTTATTTTAGAGTGCATAAATAGCATAAAAATGTTATAGTATTTTCATTCTCCAAATGTGCAAAACGCAAATTATTCTGCTTATTTCCTCTCATTTAAAGAACTGTGTTACCACTTTGAGAAATATAACTGCTACAAACGCACTAAAAACGCAAATTAAATAAAATGAGGAGAGACTTTGTGCATGAAAGGAGTAAAATCATTCTTCATATTCTGAAACCTACAAATGTGACTAGGAGAAACTATTTATGTTATTTCCTTACGAAATAAAGAAAAGTGACGGAAGAGTGTTATTCGAAAAATAACTTTTATGGAAATGTTCAATCAACAAGCTGCCTTAAAATTAACCTCGCGGCGAAAATGGCTTTTAACTCTTTTTTCTTCTTCGATAGATGGCGCTTGTCGAGGTGCATTTCCTTTTACATAAAGACATCCAAGAATCAATCAAAATAAATGCACTCAACAAAACGGTTGGTTTTCCATTTTTGCCCAAAAGAGTCGCGTAATGCAACATTATTTCCTTCACAAAAAGAAGCAACTCTTTTAAAAAGTTGATTAGTGCATTGTGCGGCGAAGAAAATATTTAGTGTCATTAGAAAATGAAGAATGATTCTGAATTCTAGCCAGCAAAGAACGGAACTGACAAATGATAAAGGTCTTTCTTTACGTCGAAAATTAAATTCCTCGAATTCCACAGTTTCGTTTTAATATCATGGTTCTTTAAAAAATGGTGGGAAAGGGAGACATTAAGAGGAAGATCCGCGGTAGCTTATTTGGGGCAAAATTGTTTCACAATTGCGAAAATGCAAAATAGTTATATACCAATTTTTAAACTTCTCGTTTTCACTTGGAAGAGGGGATTGATTAGCTTTATAAGCGAATCGTTTTTACCGGTGTCGCTTCTAATGAATGGAATTGTTCTGGAATTCACAAATGCAATCGCATCTAGCTCTTCCCTTAGGAATTTCGTTGAAAGGATATTTTTCCAAAGAATTAGAAATATTTCCAGCAACCTTATGGGTGTATTGTTGACTCCGCTAAATTAATATTTAAAAATTACATAGGGCAAAAACATTTGCATTTTTACATTCTTTATACTCTAACTGAATTGTGTGGACTGATATGAAGACAATACACTGGAATTTCTTTATTTAAAAGGAATTTTGTCAAGAGACATACATACCTTTTTCGATGCGACGGAGTTTAAATTTATTAAAAGGCTACAAGAAAACGTTCACAAGGAATAAAAAGAACATGTCCACAATTTAACTTTGTTTTAAATTTAACTTTTTATTTTAATAGCATATTGATGAATAATTTATTTGAAGGAAGAAAGATTTACTTCATATTTATTTTTGAAAACATTAAAAACGTATTATTTTCTTCGTTGAGAGAATATCAATTATTACATTACATAAAGTAAGTTTTATCTTAACCTTATTCAACTCATTTTCGCTATTCCATTATAACTAATATAACTTTTATTCAGTTCCCTACTCTTCTTTTTAAAGCATTAGTAGTAAAATTTATGCTTTATGAGATTACGTTCTAATTTCATCTTACTAGATTGACTGACTACATATCGTCCTGACATTGAGTTTTGTCATATAGAATACTGTTCGCTTAAGCATCAAAATAAACCTTTACGCTACCACCTTATCACGTACTCTAAAAACTAATAAACATATGTTATACGTATTCATTATGAGTGAAAATACGTTTCTATCGTAAGTAAATACCGCATATAAATAACAAAACATTCTTTTTAATAAACCTTCTTAGTACAAGCACATATTTTTGCTAACCCTATAAGTTGTTTTGTTGCCACTTCCACGAGGCAAAACTAATAGTAATTATTAGTGGGCAAACTGCATTAAGTAAATAAACTTAAATGAAAGTATGGGTAAAATACAAACTACGTGTCATAGGATATCCGACAAATACTGCAGTTCAAACTGAAGGCAATAAAACGCGTAAAATTCAACTAAAAGTATTAAATCAACTTAAAGTTTACAACTGATGATTGTAATAAACCTTCCCTGCCTACCTTCTAATACAATAACAGTTTTAGAAGTATAATTAAAAATACTAAATATCATAAACTTAGCTTAGAACTTAGCGTTTTAGCCTAAACTTAAAACACTGAAGAAATTAGCTATTTGTTGTTAATAAATACTACAAAAGCTCTGTCTCTAATCATAGATTTTTTTTTTTAAATTTTTTAAACTCTCTCAGTTTGCCTTTACTTTTGAAGTAGATTAAACCACAGAAATGTAAAACCGATTCAACACAGGAAATAGCGTGTCTGTTAAAACAAAGTTTACACATTAGAGAAGAATTACATAATATTACATTTATTTATTTACGTTTCTTATTTAGTTCCTTTTAAGAAGTAAAGGAAGTACAGTTATTGCGAAGACTTTCGGAATTATATTTCAACAGAAATATCCATTTTAACCATTCCCGATTCCATTTGAACGATTTTTTGAGTGATGTCTATATGTACGGTTAGAATAAAGATATTTTACCAAATTGGATTATGTGCTCTTACCGAGTTAAAAGTTTTAACCCAGCGTTTACTTTCGCAATCTATGCTTGTAGTCATACGCTTCCAGTTGCTGAAGTTTAAATGATTAAAACATCCATGTTTTGGCAACGTCAAATTGAAACAAGTAATATAAAAAAAATTAAAGTTCCTTCCTACTTAGGTAAATAAAAAATTATTTTAGTTACTTTTTATTAACATTTTTTCTTTTCTAATTTATGAAGATGTTGGTGGTCTATAATTTCTCATTCTATCCATCCCTTGTAATGCTTCACTATTGCAAGGAACCTTTCCAGTAAGTTTCGAGCAGTCCAGTTCTTCAATTAATATTCCATCTACTGATTTCGCAGTACTCAAGGCGACATATGCTTGACCTTCTGCGAAGAGTTTTCGTAGAACGCTTTTCTTGGCGCTTATGTTTTTCTTTCTCTAATCGTCGCTTGCGTTGTGTTGTAGTTTCTTTTCGCATTCTCTGTTTGTGAAGCAAGGGGCATTTTAAATAGTTATATTGTAAACATATATTATTATCCCGTTAACATAGAAATATGGAGAGAATTTTCGCTACATAATGGGACATCACATCAGTTTCATCCAACTCTATAAAACTACAATTCTTTATTTCCATACACTTTAAAAATCTTTAGAACTCTGTCTTACTGTTGCCACATATTTCTGTTAAATATTACAATCCCATTTATCACACTCATGTACTTTTATTTATAAGTTGTTATAAAATTTTTACAACACTTGAGAATTCCTAATAAATGGTCCTAAGTAAAGTAAAGTTGTAAAGTCCTAAGTAAAGTCTAATAATAAAGTAAAGTCCTAAGTTGTAAGTCTAATAATATATTGAAAAAAAACAGCATATCTTTAGCTCCGATAAACAGGACTAAATAAGCAGGAATTGACTTTAATATGTGAAGAAACTGTATTACCATCAAGTGTCATCCACTACAAGTTAACTACAAGTATTTGAACTTCAGTGGATGAATAAAACGTATTTTATTAACGATTGAAAATTTGAGCAAAATATAGGGAGAGTGTGAGCTAATAGTAGGAATTAAAAAAAATTACTTTTCGATAGATAACGAAATCTAATTTTTAATGCGGTCTCTCGTTTTCTATACTTATATATGGAAAAATTTCAAATTTGTTATAAAAATTTTATTCGAGCGACAAAAATTGACCGGGATATTTAATTTCAAAATTTAAAATATTTGATGTCATTTTCGACTTTTCTTAAGGGATCTAATTAAGTTAGACTAATGCGAGAAAATAAATTTAAATGAAGTGTGGCAAAAAATGTGTAATCTAACAGGCCATACAGGAAGTCATGGGGTGTTCCATGGGAATTTTTATGGTAAAGGCTGAAGGTTAGAGCCAAAAACATCGCGGATGAAAACGCCGCAGAGAAAACAACGCAAGGCGAAAACGTCGTGGTACAAAACATCGTGGTCGAAAATAAAGCAAAGAGAAAACATCGCAATTCTAACACATCATGGTACAAAATAATCGTGGTCGAAAATAAAGCGGTTCAAAAACTTCGCAGGTTAAAAACATCGTCGTCGAAATTATTGTGGTAAAAAATAAAGTACCTACAAATCATCGCATGACGAACATCGCAGACATGCGTTTTTCAGGCTTTAATAATTGTAAATGTATATTCGCATAATGTTTTATGAGAGCATGGAGGAAAGAAGGGTAATTATTACTTTCAAATTTTTATTAACTAATAAATTTTTAAAAAGCAAGAAATTTAAACAAAACAAGAAATTATTTTCATTATAAGAGTATCAGACTAAGTTAAGGAAATAATACCATAATTAACTTAGCAATTTTTTTATAGATAAGTTCATGAAGTTACTTATCTTTATTTTTCTGTTCTTTTTTTGATTATACTTTTCATAAAAAATTACCAGTAAAACTTTATAAAAAATGATTTATTAATGACCTTTGTTAGTTAACTATGCCAGTTTAAAATTTAAGTGCCTTAAGCTGTGTTAATTTTCTACGCTTAAGTTTCCATTTTATATTTTCAGAAAATGTTTATTAGTTAATAAAAATATGAAAGCGATTAAATTTTACAGTTACTGAAGCTTGAAAAACGCATGTCTGCGATGTTATCGTCATGCGATGATTTGTAGTTACTTTATTTTTTACCACGATATTTTCGACGACGATGTTTTTAAACTGCGAAGTTTTTGAACCGCTTTATTTTCGACCACGATATTTTGTACCACGATGTTTTAGAACTGTGATGTTTTCTCTTTGTTTTATTTTCTCCCACAATGTTTTGTACGACGACGTTTTCTCCTTGCGTTGTTTCTCCGCGACGTTTTCTTCCGCGATGTTTTTCCCGCTCTGTTATCGGCGGACATCAGGCTGAAATGTGTATTCAGTAAAAAAAAATCAAACCTATGTTATTTTTACTAGGATCAAATGCATAATATCTGATTCAATAGTGGTTTCTTATGCTGTACATTTATACTGCATTGAATTTAACTAGAAAACTTTAGAAAATTATTCAAATATTAAAGTGTCAAATTATTTCAAATTAGGTATTATTCATCGTTTGATTAACATAGCTTTTATAGAAAATTTCCAAATAAATTAATTATCAATCACCTCTTCCCTACAAAACTAACATGAAACTTGGACTAAATTCGTATAATTTAAATTTCAAATACAAAGTCTTGCTCTTCGCTGATACATTTACTTAAATCTGCAACATATTCTAACGGAAAATTTAAATTAGCTAAAATATTCTAAGCTATCATAATTTAGGAAGTCTGCAAATTTCCAAGTGAACTCAAGAGTTTATTGAAGTCGAAACAGGGTTTAAAAGTCATATTATTTCGCATGATTTTAAATATTATTTCACTCTGTAAATAATCAAATCATACAAAACAATTTTTATGGTTAAAATCTGTTACCACAAAACTTTCTTTTCATTCATTTATAAATATAAAGTAAATAATTAAAAAAAAATTATCTTGTATTGTGGTTTGGCTTGGACTATTATTTGTGTTACAGCGAAGCGTATATGACTTGCATTCTGAAAAGCTTCATGGTATAATGCGTAAAACATATTTTATCGTTAAATACGTTTTAAGATTAAAGAAGCGTAAAAAAGTTTCACGGTATAAAATCCAAATATTTCAAATATTTTGTTTCTCTTCTTAAAATAAATAGAATATCTATTTCAGTTTGATCATGAACTTCAATTTTTACGATTGAGTAAAATCAAAACTCAGCTCTAAAAGAATTTTATTTAAAAAATTTTATTTATTTCTGCTTTCCTTTTTTAATTTAAAATAATGTGAAAATACTAAAATATTTAAAACCTTTATTACCGTTTAAAAAATAAATCAAAGAACGTTTCGGCAAGAAGTCGCATTTTGAATAAATAGTGTTTGAACAAAGAGGAGGGGGGAGTTTGGATTTCTTAGAAACAGTTAGTCATTTTGCTACTCTGCGAGCAACGCATTTCTACTGAAGATAAATAAAGAGCTTAAGCATAATGGATTAGTACCAAAGTGTTCCAGAATTTGTGATTCTTTATGTCAGTCGGGAAAATCGCCATATTAAAACGAAGATAATTATTCCTCTGGTGGCTGTGTTCTGATAATCACCATCGTTCCCAGCCTGTGTTTTGATAGCCATAAAAGTCACCATATTCTTCAGCGCAATTTCATCACATGTAAGATTATTTCCACAAAATTCGTGCATTTGTGTGTGTATGGAAGCATGCAAGATAAACGACGTTCATCCGAAACACGTTGTCTGATGCGTATGTTTCGTACTATATGTTAAACAACTCAGCTACGCACAATAAAGAATAATTTTGCAGAACCGAAATGTACGTTTGTATATTCTCATCAGATTCCAGACTGAATAAAATTAGTAAAAAAATCTATATCAATATATAAAATTTAATTCATTCACTCATTAATGAACTGACCTTCAGTTGTCACAATAATAGAAAAGCAAAAAATCATAAAGTAACTCATTAGTACAAAGGGGCAATTTGCCCAATAGAATTATTAATTTCGTTTTGGCATTTTGCGTTGAAATGTCAGTTCCCTTTTCAAATTGTTGCCACCAAATATTAGAGTCCTGTATTATATTTAAAGAAATTAAATAAATAAGAATCTTCATAAATGTATATATGCTTTTCGCACTGTGATAAAATAACGGTACCTAGGGCTATCGAATTTTGAATAACGTACATCTTCACCCGAATATGGGCACCTGGAAGCCCAAACTTAGAATTTGTTTTATTACCTATTTCATATTTTGTAAAGCATTTATGAGTTTTTGATTAACAAACTCAACGATTTAAAAGGGAACAATGGCATCACTGTATGAAAAAAAAATTATTTCCAGCTCGCGAGTCTGTATATCGGAAATTCTACAGATACGCTCATTTTAAAATTATTTTGCGATATTGCTGTTAAACTGAATTTTATGGTTTAAGTGCGAAGAACAGGATATTTCATAAATAAAGGTAACACACAAAACGTTAAAATCGCTCTTTTGGGCGTAGTGCAGATTTTTTCCCTTTTTTAGCAAGCCATGACATTTCCTTTTTCTTGTAATCCATGACGTCACGAAACATCTAATAACGTCAGCAAAAGAGGTCATAAGATACGAACTTACAGAAGCGGGCAGACGACGGAGTGCGAAAAATGTGCTTCATAATATTCTTGAACTGCCTGAGGGCAGAAATACGGAATACAGATTTGTGTAAAAACATTCCATTGTACAGAGGTATGTCCCCCCGGGGATTGACTCAGGAGAATTCCTGGGAAGTACTGGCTAGGATCTGTACTTAGGCAATCTCAACCACGGGGAGCAAATAAGTTGTCTTCACAGGTTTAGAGCCCGAGTTTATTCTTAGGTTGGTTCAGGCTTGGCAGGGACCGTACTGGTACTGTCGTGTCTGTTCCTCTGGCTGTGGGAGAGCTATATTGTCAGATTTTGTTGGTCGTCCGAGGGGAAACGCCCCTATTGGTGAAGTCGGCTGATGCTGCTTGACGTGTTATTTTCCGACTTCGTTTAACTGACATTGATTTTCTTCGACATAGTGGGGCTCGTCGGCTTCACCGGTTGGATCGCGGCCCCGAGGATTGCCTCTGGGGGCCAGGATGACATTCTATGTAGGACGATCCTTGTGAACGCTAGGTAATAGAGTCCTCGTTTTCCGGTGTTACAGTTACTGTACAGAGGTGTGTCGGTTTCTGTAAAATACACTCACGTTTGTGAAAATTGCAACACCAAGAAGGAATCGTCATAATTGAATGCAATTTAATACACAGTTGAGTGGTAGTGGTACAAATAAATGATTAAATGTTCAAAGCAAACAAACAAGAACAAGAGATCAGAATCAGTATTTTGTGTGGCCACCACGCGCCGCAATAAGTGCTGCTACACGACGTGGCATGGAGTCAAACAAAGTTTGAATGTCTGACTGAGGAAGAGCATTCCATATCGTTTGTACGCGTACCCAAAGTTCGTCTGCAGACGCAACAGGACGAGGATCACGAGCAAGACGCCGACCAATGACATCCCACACATGTTCAATTGGCGACATATCCGGGGAACACGCAGGCCAAGGAAGAAGCTGTACCTGCTGCGCTGCAAAGAAGGATTTAACAATCCGAGCAGTATGAGGGCGGGCATTGTCCTGTTGAAATACAGCGCCTGGCAAGCTTTGAAGGAAGGGAACAGCTTCGGGCTGTAGAACTTCACGGATATACCGGTTGCTGTTCAGATTGCCCACAATTCGTAGCAATTGAGATCGTCTATGATATGCTATGGCGCCCCAGACCATAACTCCGGGTGTTCGTCCACTGTGGCGTTCGATAATGCACTCCGGAAGGTGGCGTTCACCGGCATAGCGTCTGACACGAATGCGGCCATCATGGTACCACAAATTAAAGCGGGATTCGTCAGAAAACACGACATGCTGCCAATCAGCACGCCAGTCTCTATGCTGATTGGCCCATTGTAGCCGCAGGCGGCGATGGTCGTGCGTTAGGGGGATCCTGTATAAAGGAGTCCGTGCGCGCAGTCCACACTGCAGCAGACGTCTACGAATTGATGAAGCACACAATGAAACACCTGTAGCTATTGACCACAGTGCTGCCAATTGTCTAGAGGAAGCTGTACGGTCCGTCCGCGCCATGCGGACCAGGTGTCTATCATCGCGAGCTGACGTCACATTTCGGGGTCCACTCCCGGATTTCCGAGTTGTCCGACACTCGTCCGTCCACTGCTTCCAAACGCGCATCACTGTGCTGCTGTTACGCTGCACACGAGAGGCTACTGCACGATACGACAATCCAGCTTCACGAAGGCCGATGATTCTCCCTGGTTCAAACTCTGTAAGTTGTTCAAATCTCGCTCTCTTTCGTCGACGAGGCATAATTACAGATTGAGTTAACGTTTACCACTAGCAGATAACCACCGATAACCATACACGCCTCGCTACAGCCGTCTATTTATTCGGATCCATCAGCCGTTCAGAGGGCGCTGCTCAGCATACGCATGCGCTACGGATTTGCAATTCTAATCATTTGCATACCATGCGCTACTTTGCATTTCCTGAAAATTTCAGCTCACTCGCGTAAGTCCTTCATGGTGTTGCAATTTTCACAAACGTGAGTGTACATTAGGAACTGAACGAAGTTAAGCTTTAAGTTTAGTAAATCTGCAAACGAAAGTCATGACATGCTTTCAAAGTCAGTTTACACAGATGTTTCGAGTTTACAGAGATGAAGTCGTATTTTAAGTGCGTTTTATAAATTGTCTAAACGTTTTTGGAATGTGCGGGATTCTGCTGAACATATTTCTCAAAGTGGCAGGTCTGCGAGTTTTTGTAATTACGAAAATATTGAAAAAGTGAAGAAGATTTTGCCTATAGATCGTCGGCTTACATCGGTAATGATAGCAAAGGAACTGAACATGAATTATGAAAATGCATTTCAGAATATGCGACAACTGGCTCCCGCCCTACAGGGTTGATAACAACCCACATTCGGATTTTATCGTAAGATATTTTATAGCTTGTAGGGTATCTGTAGTCACTAGCAAAAAGATCAAGGGCGAAATCGTCGCAAAGAAAACAACTCAACGAGAAAAAGTCGCGGATAAAACGCCGTGGGAGAAAATAAGGCAAGAAGAAAACATTGCAGTTCTAAACTTTTGTGGTAGAAAATAAAGCTGTATGTTGTAAAACATCTTAGCAGTTTTAAAACATCTTCGTACAAAATATCGTGATGAAAAATAAAGCACCTTTGAATCATCGTGCCACGCATGACAGATATCTGTTTCTGACTATAAAAATTTAAAGTTAATTTTAGCGTATTGATTTGTCAGAAAAAGGAAATAAGCAATATGTTTACCTTTATACTTCATACTTTTGTGTTACTTAATAAACTTTTACTGAAAAAGCAAGAAGGCAGCTTAAGCATTCAAATTTGAAATTGGAAAACTTTAATGCTACGTATAACTAGTGACCAATAGAATTTAAACTTACATTGCTAACTATTAAAAGACATTATTTTATTAATCTCTTTTGTGAAGATTTATTAGCAGATTTTCGTGAAGAAACTGGGCTTAAAAAGAATTAGAAAAAAAACGAAATGCATATGTTTAAAAGTCTGTTAACTGTTACAGCATTAATTTTCACTAATTTCCCAATTTTTAATGCTTAATTTTCCTTCTTTAGCAAAAATTTTTAATTAATACAAAAACATGAATTACTTTCTTCTTCTCACAAATCATTACATTAGAACACACCTAAAATTTTTGTAGTCAGAGAAAGCAAATCTGAGGTGTTATCGTCATGCAATGATGTGTATGTGATTTATAATTTGCTATGATATTTTGTGCGACAATGACTTAAAGCTTCGGCGCTTTTGCAGCACTTCATTTTCTACCACGATATTTTAACTTTTCCGATAATGTTTTGTACTACGGCGCTTCCTCCTTACGTTGTTTTCTCTCTACGATGTTTTTGGGAGACACTGGAACTTTAGCCTTCGATCATTTACTATAATAATCTGATCTTGCTCCAGCACACTTGTTTTCGTTCTCACCTGAAATGAGCCGTAAAACATGAATTATTTTCGAATAATCCAAGCATTCAGAGCCGAAAATTCGATGACGCATCGATGACGAAAAATCGCATGACGAAAATTCATCATGCGATACAAAAAACTACTTTCTCCGTTTTTGGAAACTGCACAGTTGTTATGAAAAGTGCACTGCGAATGACGGACTTTATTTCAAATGAGTATTAAACTTTTTTCTGATTTAGATAAGAAGACATTTTACGAATACATATGTGCCATTCAGTTTTGTTTCTTGTTTATAAAAGTGGTAGAAAAAATTTTTATATGATCGAAATGAGCTAATGTTGAGAGTATGTTCGTTCGTAGAAAGAATAAAATTGATGATTATATCTTTCTAGAAAATTATCTTTGAAAGCTTTGTCCTATAACGGCAAATTTCCCCAAAATACAATATCAAGGTTAAATTGCAATTTATGCCAATAATTGCGTTTTATACCGTAATTCCGTGACTTACGTATTGTATGTTCACAGTTACATCAGTAGTAACATCGCAGTTACATCGTAAGTACATTCAGACTGAAATTAGATATAAAGACTCTGCAAACAATTCCCGTGACGCCCGACACAGGACAGTGGTTAGCGAAGCTGATTGCCGTACCGAATGGCCAGGGTTGGAATTCCGGAGAAGGCACGGATGTTTAGGAAAAGGACATTTGTGCGGAATGGAGGTACTCTAAATATGCGGCGAACCGAAACTCCTTTCGTAAGGTTGGTGGTAGAGGAAGAAGGGTGGGAGAGCCTTGGACCCCCCCAGTGTATATCCTTTACAACTGGGGGCAGAACTGACTAAAGTACTACTATCACATGTATGGTGTTCAAGGCTCTTGGGAAAAGTAGGGACAGTCTTGCATTCTTTGCCACGATGAATTTCACGGGATTGTCTTGATGTTACTGTCAGACAAGTGAGACAGCACTACTGCTGTTTTTGTTGACCTGCATTTCTTATGTTCAAATAATATTCTCACCTTTAGTTTAGTCACTTCTTTGTGGCCGTTAATGTTCATTGTTCATTAAAACAGAAAACTCTAGTAATAAATTTAAAACACAAATGTTTGAAATTATTTCAGAAGAAAAATTGAAAATAATTGATATGCATGAAAACGGCAGAGCTATCTGAATAATTACTCGGGATATAAATCGACCTAATTCCACGAAGAATAGAATAGTGAAGGATAAAGTGTGCATTTTTTAAACACGAAACGTGCAGTATAGGGTATTTCTTTCGCCTTTTTAGCATGGCGTCGTGGTGAAGTGGTCAACACACTCGCCGCGTATTCGAGAGGTCCGTGATTCGAGTCCCGGAAAAGGCATTGCTCATTTCTAATGCTTTTAAAAAATACCTAATGTCTGTACACTGGCGCCCGAACTAAAAGGGGGTGGAAGATGATTCTCCACCACCAGGATTTGGCGACTGTAACCCCTAATCCCGAGTCGCCCTTTAAAAGGGGGAGTATATAAGGTATTTCTTCCACCTTCTTGGCATGTTTTCGTGATGTAGTGGTCAGCACTCTCGGCGTGTATTCGAGAGGTCCGTGGTTCGAGTCCCGGTGAGGGCATTGCTCATTTTTCATCACTCCTGCTTTCGAAAAAATCCTAATATCTCTACAGCAGCAGCTTTGAACAGCAAATCATCATAAAGAGATCTTAAACCATACAATAATAGTAACAATAATAAAGATTGTGCAGCACAACCGGGATAGTAGTTAGCGATGCTGAATACCGTAGCCAAGATTCCGGGTTCGAATCCACGAGAAGGAATTGATGTTTGTAAAAGTGTAATGTCTGTGTAGCAAGGATTCACTCTAAATATGCGACGAGTTGAAATTCCTCTCGAGAGGTTGGTGTTAGAGAAAGAAGGGCGGAAGGCTCTTGGACGCGCCCCGCCGTCGGGCTCACCATCAACTTTTCGGGCGGAACTGAGCAAAGTCGTATTGTCACCTATATGGTGCTCAAGACTCTTGCCAATGACAGGAGCAATCTTAAACTCCTTGCCACGATGAATTTCGTGGGCTTGTTCTGAGTTACTGGCAGACAAGTGAGATAAGTGACACCAACAACATATTAAAGACTGTAATTTCCTGTGAGATTGAACTTTAGCGATTTGCAAATTGGACTTAAATAAATTCAAGTTAAGTGAAATCTTACGGAACGCATTACTAGCTCTTATAATACCTCAAAAGTGGAAGTTACTATTTTTAAGAAACACAGTAAAAGAAAATGCACATATACACCTTAAAAGTTGGAATAAAATATAATTCCAAATTTTACAGTATATAAGAAAATGTATGCAAAAAATAAATAATTATGTTTGTTTTATTATAAAAGAGAATTATGCTGTTTAAGTATAAGAAAAAGGTATTATTTTCTATTAACTAAGAAGAGTTACTGATTTTCTTTTTGGGGGAGGGACAGAAAGTTTAAAATATATACCAGTAACGGAACTTGAAGGGCATAAAATTTATTGATCCTGAAGCAGGACTTTATACTTTACTTGATATACTGCGATTTACTTTTTTTTTTGGAATAAAAGAACTTTAAGATGTTTAAAGGATCATAAGCTTCCGGGCGATGTCATCGATAGAAATAATCAGAAATTCATCAATGTAGTGTTACACTACGTGTTAAACAAGTTTCTAAAAAATCTAATGGGTAATTCCTTAAAGTAAGAAATTTTATATTACATCCGGAAAATAATAAGTAAAGACTGGGTAAAAAGAATTTATGGCTTAAAGAAATCCCCTTTTAGTCGAGATATCTGAAAGGTTTAAGAAGTTATCTACCGAAGAATAGATGAAAAGAATTTAGAAGATTTAATGTGGCAGCATAATATGTTACCTATCCCGTTTATAGCTAAGTGGCTTTATAGGAAAGATATGGTCTTTCAAGCGAGCATTATAAATGAAAATAAAATTAAAAAACTGGCAATGTAAAAAGAATTTTTATAAGCTCATATTCACGGATTCTCGTGCCCTAAAATTAGCAAATTTCCAAGCAAATCGAACTTGAATATTTTCAACATAGGCTCCTGGGGCATCGATGTCTTTGAGCTAAAATTAAGAAAATGACTTTAAATCATTTTTAAGTTAATAATTTTGCGTAAGGGGTGATAGCTGCTCATAGCCATAAAATCAGCAATTGGCAATGCAAACTACATTTGAATAATTTCTGCTTAGGTCACAGAGTACGGTTGTATGTTGGGAGTGCTTGTGACTAACAGAGCAAGATCGGGATGGACAGCCATACAACAGTCCATGAGGTGTTGACATTAGTACTTGCTAATGTGCCCTAGTTTATCGAGTACAAAGCGTTTTCAACGAACCTTCATCTTTCGTAAGAAAACGTGCTCAATTTAACTGGATGATGGAGATTTTCACGGTTCTAGAAATGTCCTTCTTTGCTCGTAAGCAATAGGAGAGAACTCAGCTTCCTCTGGAGTTTGAACATCTGCATTTTGAATTTGGATTATTTTCATCCATTACGATGCTAAATCAAGGACCACTAACAACCCCATTTCAATGATTTCTACTGAATTACGAAACACAGAGCGATCACTTTCGTCTTAGATAATGTAATAAGTTTAAAAGGAAATTTAGTAGTTTAGTTGGATGAAACTTTCTCAGTGCTTTTGTTGTATGATGTACTAGTTTGAAATCATCAAGACACTTTTTTTCAACGAAGTAAAACGAAACTAGAGATGTTAGGAATTAATAAATTATTTATGATAATATCTTATGTTTGATATATATCGTTCATATTATAGTAGTGTACTGTTTATACTGTAATTTATATAATTCTATGTTTTACGATATATACCAAAGATAAGATATTATCAGCAATAATGAAGTTTTCAAACAGCAAGAATGTTTCTGCTAAGCTATTTGCCTAGCAATATTCAAGCAAATATTTCTTTGCTGTTTATCATTATATGTGCTGCAGTGGCTTATTTTCCTTAAAATTCCGATTATGTAAAAGTAAAGAACAAGGAAAAAATTGTTGCTAAATTGGTTGTAGAATTCTTAATTATGCTTCAGGATACCAGGGTGAAGCCATTTGAATGGCGGTAACACATGATTAATCGACGAAGCATCCGATTCTGGCACACATTCACTCCGGTCACGGATATCAAGACAGCCCACAACATGCACAGATTCTGAATAAAAGGTATTATGTAAACGTAATGAAAATTCATTTATACAGAGCTGCAGAGAAGAAGAAATTGGATTTGTTCAGGTATTACCAAGGTTGTACTTCCAAAAAATGCGCGGTTACCTGCTGTTACTGTGGCGTCGGCAGTACCAATAAATAAATAAATTCGAATAAATATACTTCGTATTCAAAATATACTATATGTATTCTAAATATACTCTGTTTTGTACAATAAATATGCTCTGTACTCTGTTCAAAATACACTCTGTATAGGACTTACCATTTGGTTTCTGTACGTTTGAAAAGCAGTTGAACTGCATAAGTTTCTTCTAAGAATAGAGTATAAAAAAGTGTTTTTCTCCTGCACCGCTAAACGAGTTGTCTGATTTTGAACAGAAAGAATTTACTCATAAACTACACTATGTCATCCGAAAACTGTTGTAAAATATAATTTTCCAAATTTTACTTACAGCCCTTTGACTGCATTATTAACTGCATTTGAGGCAGGAATTCATTTGAGTTGTCACTGAAAATCCACTAATCATTGCTTATCATTTTGAGTAAATTTGCAAATTTTTTATTATATTTCCATATAATAATGCATATACAATACTACTTGTTTTAGCATACTTCCTTTCTGGTGGAAGAGGAAGTCATTTGACTTTGAATAACTAACAATAGGGAAACATGCAGTATCATAAATCTGTTGCAGAATATCCGATAAGTTACTACAATGAACATCAGAATTAACAACTAAAGGATAACTTCCGTCTTTCAGCGTGGTAATATAAACACATAAGCCAAAAACATATTCAAGCTGAATTTAATCTAAGTAGAGCAACTCTAGAGCATTGACTTCTAAAGGAAACAGTCTAAAAGATAATAACTCATTAATTGCGCAAAGTTATTCTTTGCTCCAACGATGTTTGATTCTCCAAAACATTAATAAAATTTGCAGATTAGATGGAAATCAACATACCAGTAATTAAATGATTAAATCTTTATTTAAAAATTTAAATGCATTTAAGTTTGAAGTATATAGTTAGTTTCAAGGTACATGATTTATACAGGCACCTTCTGATACAATAAATATCATCAATTTGCGCATCAAATATACATAATTAGAACAAAATCTTGAAATCTTCAAGCAAATGATTGAATGACTGAAGTATGGGTATGAATAAGGACGCAAAACATCAGAGGAAAGGAATGGAATCAATGAAGGGATCTATGAAGTAGCATATTTATTTCCAAGCACAAGCAAGCTTATACAGCAACGTTGAAATTTAAAATTCCATATTGAAAGATAGCATCCTCTACAACAATAAGATGGTTCTGCAAGCTCTATGAAAGAATTTTTTTCTGGTAATAGAATTCAAACGATTCCACCATTAAGACGGTTACTAAGATGAAAGAAGCTTGCATGTAAAGACGTTAGCTTCTCTACATCTGTAAATAATCTATCTATTTCCATCTACGAATATAATCATTTCATAGTGTGCAGTAACTGTTCTTGTATTCATTAAATATTAAAGTTGTCTATAAATCAGACTAGTTTAATAGCCCCTAGACATCTATCTCTGAAGTAAATTCACAGATTTCAAGATAAGTAAGTACCGATCTCATAATATTGTTAAAGAATTATATCATTTAGATATAAATGAGCTATAAATGCAAACAGACAACTAACTCTTTCAAAACAGAATGCAAATAATAGCGAATAATTTATCAGTGTAAAAGAAGAGTTTTAATATAAACTATGAGACAGGAAACATTTGTATTCCATTCTCTTTGAATGAACTTACTGCTTTATTGATTCATGCAACGTCACATATTATTTTTCTTTTATAATTTTGCATTTCGACGGCCGCAAGGAATACTGATTTTGGATACTTTTGTTGTTTAAACAGAGAAAACTACAATTATCTTCAAAGAAAAAACTTCAAACGGAACCGGTCTTATACTGTTTAAAATGTGTAGCTATAAAAGAAGACAGATGTATAGGAAATCAATTAGAAGATTATAAAAGAAGACAGATGTATAGGAGATAAATTACAAGGGTTTATTAAATTTGCAGCATATATGAAAAAGATAAAATTGGGAGTTTCGTTTACAGTTCAATTCGTTTCAAAGAAAATCGCCAATATGTAAATACATGCATGTAAATAAATTATGAGTATCATTTTTAATTAACTGTGATAAAAGTTAACAATAGTTTAAAGCATCTTATGATTGAAAGTACAGCTTTACAGGATATATGGCCTTAGTATATTGCGGTTTCCGATATTGAACGAGTTTACTTAAATATAAATGTTGTAAGGATTTGTTTATTTTATCTAACCAGTTATTTTATATTAATTAGGTTTACTATCTTTCTCGCTTTCTATTTTCCTACCAGAATACTACTCTCTAGTTCACGAGTATTCAGATGAGGTAGAGAAAGCTGGTATTTCAAAGGAGGTTGTCATGCACATGCTCGGTAAGAGGAAGCTACCAACCAAGCCCTGATGAAAGAACAGTTAAGCCAACGGCCTGCTCGTGTGAAAAAAAAAACTATCTATCTGAAAAGCGGAGAGAAAGCAAAATCTGGCTACGAGAAGAAGAAAACGTGCTTCATGCGAGAAAGACGGAGGCTCGTGTGAAACATTTTTTGAATTTATTATTTTTGTATTCCAAAGTTTGAAGTTTGATGTGTTTCTATTAAAAAAGAACTGAAAGGTTAAATGTAATAGTTGTGCGGTTTTAATGTAATTGTGAAAAAAATACTTTGTGAAAAGAATATTTATATATTTCAATAAAATATAGTTCATGTTATCATTAAACCTTCGTAAGTGTGCCAATTTTATTTCTGCGAATAGAGTCGACGAATAACATTCATAAGTGGATGAAAACGAACCTGAAGAGATGAATTGGTCAAGGATCATGACAGAGGTTTTTTAGACTGTTTAATCAGAGCGCGTTTCCCCTGCTGAAGGCCACTTAACTAGTCGCAATTCTTCAATAGCAGGCTGTCTTCGGCGTTGCGTTATTCTTGTGCATATTGCTTGTGATGCCGATGTAGACTTGAGCCAACTTACGTGTTTTTATTCCTGTGTAGCCTTTGGGCTAACTTAAGGTTTAACTGAATTTTAAATTTGAATTCCTTATCTTTTGAGCTACACCGTAAATGCCGGCTGGCTTGTAAGCGAGCCTTCTGTTACTTTACTTTGAGTTCTGAATAAAAGGGACTTTTACACGCTTCTTAAGTTCTGTTTCATCTTAGATATAGCGATAAGTAGCTCACGTGTCTGTTCAAGAATTTGCCACAAGTTACACTTAATTTGTGAGGCCCTCTACTCTACCTTCTGATATGACAGCTGAAATACGTGAAGAACCCACACAGGAGAAGGGTAAAAAGAACCCTTAATTAACGCTTTTAAAATTCACAATGCGTCGATTTGACGCTAACACACTACGCCTCATTCGGGCGGTAACTCACATAACAAGAACTAAACTCAAAATTCACAGATATTAACAAGTTGTATAATTACTCTACAGGGCTCAGATAAGCCTGTTTCCTAAAATCGCGTCGAATATCCAGTGGCAGTAAAGTAATAGCTGTACGCCACGTTAACCAGCAATACATGCAGAACAGAAGCTCAGGTTACAGAAATACAACGCTCGCCCAAACTGTCTAACTTCCCTTCTAGAACTCGGTATTTAAACCTTTTCTCCTAAAGGTAGAATTTGCATTACTTCACTTGCGCTACCAGAATTTAAATATTATGGCATTGACAATTAGGGGAATGGGAAAGGAAGAGTTATAGGAAAGTAAGCACAGAATTAAATTTATTTAGTTAAAATAAATATAAATCTCTACAAGTTACAGGTGCGATTTCTACACTGTAAATAGCATAAATATAGAATAACACTTTAATCTGCATAGTAAGTCAAATTATTGTCAAAGAGGTTTACCATCTAACAGAATCAAGAACATACATATACGTTCAGAAACTGTATTAGGCAATTGTAATATTGGACAAATTAGAAGATTTTCAGTCAGAAATCATGATGAAATAGATTAGTTATGTAAGAAATCTTCTGAATGGAAACGCATCATACATTGATTATATTGTGGCTCAATGAACTGCAGTTTCGTAAACAAATGTAAATAACACAAATTCAAAATTACGTTCATTGTAGAGACATTAGGTTATTACGAAGCAGGAGATATGGAAAATAGGCAACGCCTTCGCCGGGAATCGAACCACGGACCTCTAGGTTACGCGTCGAGCATGCAGACCACTACACCACGAAGGCAGACGAAGAAGGCGGGAGAAATACCTTACATACTCCTCCTTCTGGAGGCTGGGGTTTTGGGGACCCAACCGCCAGATCGCGGTGGTGGAGAATCATCATCCACCACCTTTTTAGTTCGAGCGCCAGTGTAGAGACATTAGGTATTTTTGAAGCAGGAATATTGAAAAATGAGCAACGCCTTCGTCGGGAATCGAACCACGGACCTTTCGGTTACGCGTCGAGCATGCAGGCCACTACACCACGAAGGCAGGCGAAGAAGGCGGAACAAATACCTTATATCATAACCAATACAAAAAATCAATTCATAATCATACAAGGTTTAGAGTTTAGTGAATATTTTGATTATTGTTGTAATTTACATAATTGCTGTCTAAAAGACTTGAATTTTCTAAATCATTATTAATTAGAAAAAGGAGCATTTTTCTGCATTTCAGTGTAGGTGAGCTTCCCTCTCTCCTTTGGAATTTTATCCATTTTCTTTGAAACTCAAATTTTTGATTATTATATTGCTGTTTGCATTACAATAAGAAAAAGCTTAGTTTCCAATACTGGGACATCCAGATCAAGACACCTGCATGATGGCGAAGAGCAACACAGCTTTTCAAGGAACTAATCTACCTTTACGTTGCATATTTGTAGTTCCGATTCACGCAAATTTACCGAATGCGCGTTATAAACTAACTTACCATTCAAGCAAAAAAAATATGCGCTCAATCTGAGCTCACGAGTCGTTTCAAACGCGGCAAAAATGCAAGGAACGCACGCCGAATAAATCTTTGCGATAATACGTTTTTTAACCTCATCCAACTCTTTCATCAGGAATTGTTTGATCGAGAAAAGCGGAGTTTATATCCCCGCGTGTAAATAAGTAATGAATCCTATGCACGCCTTCTGCTGAGTCGTGGGTGCTCATCCATACGGCAAGAGTATTTTAATTAGAAGGTAATGAAGCAAGTAATGATTTATAAATATTAACAATTGCCTTCCTCATTTTTGTTAGCGCATTGTTACGAAGACTCTTCATCAAAACACGCAATTCGAAGGATAAATGTATGGCGACCTTTTCAAGAATAACAGTTAAGAGGATATTCGGGAGATTATCTTAGTGATTATTCATTTCTTTTGTTCCTGAGTTCGAACAATCTCTTTTAGCTTTCTCGCATCCGTGTGTATTTGTTAACGAACTAACTAGCTGTTAATCACACTCACTTTTGTTTATCGAAAATAAAGCGTTAATATTTTTTAATAATAACCCAGGATGGAAATACTTTGCATTGTTACAGCTTAATAAAAATTTGAAAATATTCATGGTAAAACAGATATAACTTTGTAAGATTGTCGGCTTTTGGTTTTCGTTGAATCTGTTCCAATTAGGGGTATTCTGAAACTGAATATACGTTAAAATATTAGGTGAGTATACAAATAAAGCTTTGTCAGAAGTTATTACTTTAGCTAAAAGGTAAATAAAGTTTAGGTGTCAAATAACAGGAATGTTAAATCTTTTAAAGGCTCATTTACATTTGTCATTTTAACTGAAGACATTTGCATCAAAGCTGTCTGTCATTTGAACAACTAAACTGAAAGCTATTCTACGGAAATAAAACTCAGTTAAAAAGTGCAAAGCAAAGAGTCGGCGTAATAATTTTTTTTTCATTTATAATTCATGAATTTTTTGGAATATTAAGTTTTTAGTTTCCTCACTTTCACTTATTGGACATTCAGTTACCTCACTTATTGAGAGCTAAATTCGGTTCTCCAGACACTGAACATTTATCGCACTTTTTATGTTGCATTTCAAAGTACAGGGTGTTTATAAAGTCCCGGACTCATTTTGATGTTTAATAACTCATAAAATAATGAAGATATAAACAAACTTATGGCATTTATTGATGCAATAACTTATATATTTTCCTTTTCAGGTTTTAATATCTTTACTTTTGTAAATATCGTCTGCGCATGTGGTTAATTTCAGATAATTTCATTTTCCAATCTAAATATCTCTACTTTTCTGTCTGCTTATTAATTGCATTTTCTCTCTTTCTGGCATTGTTAATCGCAGGGATTCCCCAAAGTTAATGTGTGGTGCGGACTAATGCACTACCGAGCCATTGGGCCTTTCTCTTTTACAGAAAAGATTGTTGTATACTTAGCCATGTTGGAAAACTTCGTATTTCCACAACTAGAAGAGCTTCAGCCACATGTCTTTTTGCAGCAAGATGGTGCACCACCTCATTGGGGTACCATCGTTCGTAGTTCTTTGAATGACCATTTTACAGGAAGACGGATTGGGCGAGGAGGTCCAATTCCTTGGCCACCCAGATCACCTGATATAACGCCCCTGGACTTTTTCCTTTGGGGATTTGTAAAGGACAACGTTTGCAGGAGGAGAGTGTCGAACATTGATGACCTAAGAGCCAAAATTACAACAGCAATAGCCTCTGTGGATGCCGTCATGCTTGCCGGTACCTGGCGTGAAATTAAATATCGACTTGATGTTCTCCGTGCGATGAAGGGGGCACACGTGGAAGTTCATTGACAAGGGTCATGAAATTTTTTGAATTTATTTAACTATTTATGTTATTAATTTTAATCTATCTTTATTATTTTATAAGTTATTAAACATCAAAACGGATCCGGGACTTTATAAACACCCTGTATAACAAACCAGATCTGATGCGATTATATGGTAATTCATGTTCCTACAAAATGCCCCTGTTATACCATATTCAACATTCAGGTCTTCGTCTGTTTATTGTTTTTATTTTGTATCCTTCTATAGTTAATAATATTTTGAGTACATTGTTTTATACTTCTTTGTACGAAGTAAAAGGGAAGTATTGTAATTGCGAAAAATTTCGGGTCTCATATTTCAACGAAAATATCCATTTTGACCTCTATCGAATGCAATTTAACGATGTTTTTGTGCAATATCTAAATGTAAGGACAGAACAAAGGACTCATTTTTCCCCAAAAAATTATAAAACCGATTTAAAATGGATTCTGAAGAGATGTTTTCGTGGTGTCTGTGCGTACATACGTACGTACGTATGTATGTTTGTATCTCGCATAACTCAAAAACGACTAGCCTCAGAACGCTGCAATTTTGTATACAAGGACTGCTATAACATGTAGATGTGCACCTCGTATTTTGGTTGCAATTGGCCGCACCAAAAGTATATAAATATACGTATGTATATATCCACTCTGTTACTCAGTGACCTCAGGTGTTTTATTCTTATATGTTTGTAAATTGTGCACTTTTTGCTTAAAAATGATTGAGTTATGTTGTTCGTATCTTTCGGTTAAGATTTTATGCCTTTAGTTAACCTGCATGAAATAATTGTGGACTTATCAACAATTTGAAAGTTTTTTAAGTGCGGCTAATTTTTGGTTATGATAGTGCCCATATTTGTTTACATTTGAAGCTTAGCAGAATAATGGATTTGTTGCCAATCTAGAGAAACTCAGCTTCGCAACGACAACGTAACGTCTTCTTTTATTACTGCGAATTAAGTTATACTTAATTCATTCTGGAATTATCATTTAAGTTATTGTCTTGCGAGAACTGAATTAATTAGTAGCGCATGCGCATTAGGTTAGCGACGTTGAATCGTCTGTGAAATCATCTGTGTTTAGCGCTGAAGTGAAATAGGAAATAAATGTTGTGAATTTTAAAGAGTGCATTTAATCCGTTGTGGTTTATGCGCTATCGACGAAGTAGATTTAATTCAAAATTCGTTAACTGGTAATTCAATATGTTTAAATAAAATGCAGAAAAACTGCGTATAATTTAATATTCCATACAGGAAGTCATGTGGTTTACACATCAGATTTTGTTTTGCATGTAATATCAAACTAACATTTTATATCATTATTTGCTTTAAAATGCTTTAATTTCTTTCACCTTTTAGAAAGAACTGAGCTGCTTTAAGAGTTCTTAGGTAAATAGTATAAGAGTAGTATAAGAGTAGTAATAAGTATATAGAATTACGAAACACTAGCCTTTGACATATTTGACGAGTGTTAAATGTAAATTAAAAGTTCACTGCATAGTTGCACACTTTTCCTGTTGAATTAAAAACAGTTTCGCATCACAATGGATATAATGCATATGGCTTCAAAGAGACAAAGGTGGTTGTATTATCAATTACAGAATAATGAATAAGAAGATGTATTTGTTTACTTAGACATTATTTTATTATGTTTATTATTTATGTTACATCATTTTTACTTTTCTGGAAAATCGGCATTTTGTAATCAACATTCTGCTTAGTTCCGGGATTTACTATAGTCTTGAACTTGCTTCTGTCATCGATCTAAATACATCCATGCTGTTAGAAAATATGTTTAAAATTATCCAAAGATTCGGAGAACTGTCAGCGTGCGGAAAGATTGCACAGATATCTGATTCCTTAAGAGAATAAATGTCCTAATTCATCCGCAATCTATAAAGTAATGATACTTTATATTATAAAGTAATAGTATATAATAAAGTATTACTTTATAAAGTATTACTTTATAATATAAAGTAATGTGAGTCTCGCATTCTTAGCAAGCATAAGCTAACGCTATGCTAGAAAACTGTGTGAGAAATTATTCTTACGTCTTAACTACAAGAAAGACCACAGAAGGGAGTAAAGAATCCTATATTAACTCAATATCTTTCGCAGATGCCGCCGACTCGTGCTTACAATAGCTAACGATTCTGGCTTAACTAAAAAGGTAACAAATGATTTAGAATAAAATAGAATTCAATTAGCCTAACGGAGTTTCTCAGGTTACTTAACGCGCAGGCTGGCTCTAATTCGTAAACGTCGGCGTAAACAAGCTAGAAGTTCCCAAAGCCATAGCAATCTAATCTACAGTAAATCAAAGATAGCACTTCTCTCTCTCTCTCATTCACCTTTCAAAACCTTCACTTAATTCAAACTTCTTTCTACCTCATTAGAGGACGCGCGCCATAATTATTAACATTCTGGCAAGAGAGCGTGAGTTGGAAACGAAAATAGTACGAATGATTCCAAGGATCCAAGGATTAATTATTAAGGAAGGCCTAGGGTAAAGAACCCTCTACCTCCACATTATAGTTAATAAAAGGGAGCAGAAATAGGAAAAACAATACATGAAAGACGTTAAGGAAAAGTAAAGAGGAAGTCAACATGACTTGAAAAAAATTACAGAGACAAAAAGAACTTCTTATAAAAATATTATAAATTCGGAAAAAATTAAAGAAGCGATTAGCGAGATTCGATCTCGGGACCTTTTGGTCTCGAGTCTAACGTGCTAACCACTGAGCTAGGGTGAAAACAGTACTTTCTGGTGTTTTAAGATTTTTAATAATTTTTTTTGGGGGGGGGTATTTTATAATTTTTTAACATGAATACAACACCAAAGATAAAGCAGATAGGAAAGATTTTACGATTTTCTTTTAGCAGGAGGGAAGATCCCGTACTCCCGTCCAATCACAGACTGTGCACGTTTTGACGAGCTTGGGATCGACGAACCGTAGGCAGGCAGCATTTTTAAAGCACGATTATCAATCTGTTCAATTTTGGCAAACAAATTTTGACTAAGTCTTTTAATTAAGACATCAATAGATTTAATGTTCCGCATGAATCACGTCATTACGAACATACCAGGGTGCATTAAGGGCTAAACGAAGGGTCTTATTCTGAAAGGTTTGAAGTTTTAATATATGTGTCTTAGATGCAGCGACCCAGATGGTGCAGGTATACATAAAAATTGGTCGAATAATCGAAGTATAGAGAAGAGTTTTGTTTTTAATAGACAGATGGCTCTTTCAAGCTAATAAGGGGTATAGTTGGGTTCTGACTATCTTCGCTTTTTTGAGAATATTCTCAATATGAAGACGCCAGATTAATTTTATACGAATGATTGCTTCAAAAATAAAATTAACTGTTGGATAAATTAAATGAATCCTCACAATAATACATCTAGTGATCTATACAAACCATCTGATATTTTCCGAAAACGGATGTTTGACTGAAGATGAGCAAACAGAGATGTGCAAACTCACGAAGCAAGTCTATAACGATAACGACTCGTTCTAAAGTATTCAATGGCTCCTAAAAGTATAATAAATAAACAAGAATCAACCGCTTGAAATCAGAAAATTCTCCTCGCAAACATAAATTTCCAAATATCATAGAATAGCAGTCATGAAACCAAAAGTGCTTTAATATCAAGATTATTGTTAATTTTAAAAATTCAAAAACGGCTAAATCTCACATTCTCTAAGACTGCAGTGTCTCGGCCCACAAGTCCTTCCTGATTTCATAATTTCTAGCCAAAACAAGAGCTTATGCCCATCTGCACATATCCCCTACTACTACTACTACATAACTCTGCAACGTGCAACTTTCAGTTATCTCCTAAATATAACACGTATCTTAAGTTCACCAGTGTGCCAGGGCCAAAAGGTTACCATGTAGTCCTCTGTACTCTAGGAATGTGCTAAACAACAAATCAGGAGTCACTAAATGAGTTATTATAGTTTATCTCTTGATTCGTAAGTTATATCTTGCAGCATTGCATGTTTTTCTGAAGAAAACTGGAAGTTTTCTGTAAATTCAAAGGAAAGAAGCTGATATATAAGACATTTTTCCTTTCTTACAGTGTTCCTTCGTACTGTAACTGAAAAACACATGAAACTAACATCGAAAAGTCTGGAGATCGAATTCTGGTGAGGACGTAGCTCGATGTTCGTGTTCCATATTCGACAAACCTAATGAATCTACAACTGGTGGCAGAACTAAATATAAAGCGGTGGACGATAATTCGTGCCTTCTAACCTTCCCTTTAATGGGAGTAATGTAGGTAAATTTTTTTCGCCTTTCCTCGTGTGTTCCTGATGCAATTGGAAGTACACCTGACTAGCAATTTGGAAGTCGTTCGAATCTTGACGAAGGTAATGTTGAATTGTAGATTTCTTGGCATCAAAAAAATTCTGACTCTAGAAGATGGCGGACAATAATTCGTCGTCACTAGTATCTCAGCCGCTGGATCTCCTCCTCCCCCAGTCGCTTTTTAAGGGAAAGATAATGTAAAGTATTTTTTCTCTTCTTAGCTTCCCTCCTCCTCCTTCTTTGGTGTAGTTAGGTAACTCAGTCGACCAACACTGGGAGCTCCAGAGTTCAAGTCCCAGAAATGGAAATGCACATTTTCCCCGTCTTCTAATGAAATGTTTAATTAGTCTACACAGGATCAGGAAATTAATTCGCTTATTCTACTTAAAATCAGTAAACTGAATGCAGTGATATGAAAGAGGGATAACGATCATAAGAATTTTGCATGAGCTGAAATATTCAAATTTATGTAAACTTTATTTTACGAAACATTTTAAACTTTTAACCAATTTCGCCTGGATAGAGATATAAACTGATCTTTATTTAATTACTTCAGAATTTTCTCTACTCTAATAGTTCTAAATACCGTCGCTGTATAATTTATTACCATATTAAGCTACATAAACCTTCTCACGCATCTACTATTGAAATGAATTCATACAGTTCCTAGAGTGTTAGTTACGCTTCGCATTCTAGCTACATTCAACTTTAGAACAGTGGAAACATGAGTTATAAAATTAAAGATTACTTTGCATTCGCATATTTATATTTCCATTCTGTATATGAAAGATCCATTCAGCGATAGCAGCTTATCACACTATTTGTGAACCATACTATTCACTTGCTTGCATTTATACTGCCCATAAAGTTATTTTCTTCTCTATATATTATTTGAATGCATTCTTCAATCCATGCATTCAGTTTATTCGCTGGTAGATGGATTTAATATCGTCTAGAGATTTCATTTTCACACTTCGCGGTGTTGACAGCTCAGAAACGCTTTTGAAGAGTTTGGATTGGTCAACGTTGTTGACAGTTTATGATGAAGTTGTGCTAGTTACATTTTCTCCTCGATTTATCGACATAAAATGTAGTGCTTTCGTAGTGAAGAACGAAATAACCCTAGTTTTTTGACAGACTGTTTTAAAAACCAGAAGAATGACGGACATATTCGATTTGAGGGCCATTTTCTGAATGAAAGGCTGTATTTTATGTAATGCTTTGCATTGGGTAAAGAGTGACCATTCATAGATAGAAAGGAACATGTCTGCCAATTTTCAAAAACGATATAGTGAGAATTGTAACTTTGACAGAAATTTGGAAACTTTCTGTATTAATACTTTCTGAACACCGATGTAATCGTGCCTTTATTAAATTTGATTTTTTAAGTTTTACCTAATAAATTTATTTTACAGTTTTATGCAATACTGTACTTTGCTTCTTTTCTTTCCAACTCTCGGTCCTCTTTCAGAAGTACTCAGATTTATCACATATGTCATAAGACGAAAGCATGTCAAAAGAATTCTCTTAAGAAGTTTCAGGTTGCGGGAGATTTAAGGCTTCAGGATTTCGAACTGTAGGACGTTTTGCTAATTTCTCCACGCACTTGCTTGACACTATCAGTTAGCAGCTAAGAATCAGATTAAACCTGCAGTAATAAGCTATTTTATTCAACCAATCGTAGCAGCAGTTTGATAATAGCTCAGTTAAGCAGACATCCCTTTGTTAAAGTTGGAAAGTCAAACTCTGAATATTGAGCTTGTCTTACTAGTATAGGAATTTACGCTATACGTTATGAAAGTTATGGCTTAACATTTAAGTTGTGCTCAGTTTTAATCTCTTTTAAAATGCTGTAGATTTGAGCTAAGTTTTATTTTTAATTCCATTAATTTTGCGGATTAATCTGTGTCAGTACTACTGCAGTAAATTGAAACCGGTTATTCTTCTTGTTTAATGAGAGAAATAGCTTTAGTAAAGGGTAGGATCTTACAACATCTCTTAGGATAATATACTTACTTATCCATACCTTATACATAAGTTTGTTTCTTATATCACTCATTTTGTACATGTAATACTTTTGAATATTAAGCGTTTTGAAAATGAATAAATCTTTTATAGTAGCTCTGCATTTGTTAATGCTGCCTGTCAGAAACGTTAAGCACTAAGTATTAAGTTTGACTGCTTATTTGACACTATGAGAATTAAGACATATACATGCAATGGTAACCAATGCAGTTTGTTAGAACTTGTACTACTTTAAAATATCTGAAAAGAAGCGATGAGAAGTATAAGGGAATGAAAATATTTTAATTTTTATTTGAAGCTCAAAATTAAGATTTGCGTATCCCTTGATAGAAGCTTGCGATTCTAGCCTTGAATTCAGAACACTGCATGTTAAGTACAGTATTCTGAATGTGATTGTTGTACAGTTTGAAATATCTGAAATAAATAGGATGATATGTCACTTGGATATTCAAAAATTCCGTAGGAATTAGTTTTCTTTCTTGGTTCCTGAAAGCAAATACATATTTGCGACAGTACACGTTGTAAACATATTAGGTTTTTTGTCTAGGAGCAAAAAACAAAAAAAAAAACTGAACTCTGGTTTTGCCGGAATTCAAACCTTAGGTTATGCAGTCGCTAGCTGGTCATAATATTACTGCACTTCGAGAGCACACAAGGTGGAATATGATAACTTCTTACATTTTCCCCTTCATCTTTAAAAGCGACTGGGGAGTGGCACGAGAACCACTCGACAATATTAAGTGATGACGAATTATCTTTTGAACTTTAGATGGCCGCTACTACACGGAAGGAGAGTTTTTGAACCACGAATCTTCCAGCTGCATGCTACCACTTACATTATGAGAACGAGCACGGTCATACGAGTTAATTCTATATGTTCTGAATTCAAGGCTAGAATCTCAAGCTTCTATCAAGGATACGCAAATCTTAATTTTGAGCTTCAAATAACAATTAAAATATTTTCATTCCGTTCTACTTCACATCGCTTCTTTTCAGACATTTTAAAGTAGTAAAAGTTACATTAAATTTGCGCAGTTAAAAATATAGACATTTATAGGTCTGCTAACAAATTAGAAAACATCATTATTCGAAAGACTGTCAACAAAAATTTATTTTTACATTACCTAAACACATAATTAATCTGTGTTCCAACTAAAATAAAATCATAGCATTTAATTGTTACTTAAGTTGGCTTTAAAACTCAATGCATAAATTATTTCTAATTTTGTTTTATTTAAATAAAAGAGGAAAATAGTTTTTATTTGTGACGAACAAAACGTATGATTTATTTCTAATCAACTAAAATTAAAATAAGGGATTACCTTTTGTTGACTTAAAATAATTAAACTGCTAATGGTATAAGCAAAGAACATGCATGAAAAGAAACAAAAAATAGAGAAATATGCTGAGAGAAGTTTATAAAAGTTATTTATAGAGCAACCACTTTTTTATTAACCATTTGTCTGAAAAACTTTCATCATAAACTACAAGTCTACTCCATTCATTACATATTCTACAGTTGCCATTTTAAAGAGTAAGAATGCTAAAAACGCATAAATATGCTAACAACATGAATACGTTTTGTTGTCTTACAAAAAAAAAATAAGCGATCCGGATAACTAGGTTCCTGGTTTCTAGATCCGGATATATGGAAACATAAATATTTCAGAATACACGAAATGCTTTCTAAAGAGAGACATAATCCTACACTTCAGACATATGTTATCTCTAAATCAAGAATACGACCAGTCTAAATGGTGCATTAAATTCGACTTCAGAATTACAAAGCCAAAATTCTGCGCATTTGACACTCTGCCAGAATTTGCATTCCTAGTGATGAAATGAATAATTCGCTCCTAACACCCTTCGCTTCCTTTTTCCCATTGTTCATTTCGAATTCCAGTTGTCAAATGAAAAGAGGGAAAAAAGAACTTGGCACCCTCTCAACATCGAAATAATATGAATTGTTCGAACGGAAGGTGTTTTAAATCAATTTATTCTTGCGGCCGAAGCGTCAGAATGTTATTTTACTCACAAATGACTATGGAGTAAGAGTTCTTCAAGACGGTCAATTCTTTTCACATGAAAGTATGATTTCTTAACTTTTGACTTTTACGCTACTGGAACGATAACTACAGATGTGAAAAGAAAAATATCGTAACTTATAAGCCACCTGACCTGATGAAAATGTAAAGGAATTAAAAGAAAAAAATATATAGTGGAAAATAGATGTAGTATTAAAGTGTTTTTTTTTAAAAAGGTAGAGCAAAAACTTTTTGACAGTTGAAAGATTACTTTGTTATATAAAACATTTTCCTTGTTAGCAAAGCGCTCTATAATCCTTTAATTGATCGATTCAATAAGCATTTTCTGGAAATATGAAAAGGGAAAATTGGTACTCCGTTCATTAAGATTCGAACTTCGGAGTTTCGAATTGCTAGCCGGACATGCTTTCCATTACTCTAGGAATGCAAGCAGTAAGTAAGTAGAAAAAGCCTTGACATTCTCCTCCACTTAGAGAGAGACTGAAGATTAGGCGAACTTGTCGCCGATCCAGGTGGAGATTACTAATGGCTAATCAACGTGTAGATCGAGCGCTACTTGTTGCGCAATTCTGATTTATTAAGCACAGAAATATGACTAATCGACAATGCCCTGCCAGGAGTAGAACTCCGTAACTTTCGATTGCCAGTCGGTTATTTTTCATATTTTGACATGCGGTAAGGAAGGAGAAAATAGATTACATTCTTCGGCACTTAAACGGCAACGCAACTAAGAAGGCGGGGCCCTAATAGCCAAATCTGGTGGTGACTGGTCCTAACAGCCATTTTAGTTCGAGCGCCCGTTGTAGTCTTTTGGAATTTTCGAAGGTAGAAAACAGATGAAATCCACATTGGCCTTCTCGAGATTTGGTGTTGGAACTTTACGCCGTTCGAGTGATGGTTTGCCAGCCGGGTGTATTTGCATTTATATCACGAAGACAAACAGTAAAAAGTTCTTACAAGTTAATAAAAGAAAAAGTTTTCGTATTAGTTTTTGAAAATGTTTTTAACTTCCTGGAATTTGAGAAATTTCAAACTCGACTGTTGATCGTTTAGCTTTTAATAATACAACAAAGGTAAGATTTGTTTGTAGAGTCATTAGGAATTTTGGAAGCAGGAGATGTGAAATGAGCAATGCCCTCACCGGAACTCGAATCATGGACCTCTCGAATACGTATCGACTATGCTGACCTTTACACCACTAAGGCATGCGAAGAAGGTGGGAGAAATGCACCATATGTTTAGCTGTTTATTACATAATATGGGTAAGCTATTTGCTTAAAAGTAGAGTTACTTTCGGGAAAATCGTTTCTAGAGACATTAGGACGTTTGATGCTGCAAAAGTGATAAGTGAGCAATGTCCTCGCCGGGACGCGTAATGTCAAACCGCACATTGAGTTGATCAATGTTAACGAATTTCGCTTGTTGCGCATGCTCAATAGTGTACCGTTGGCGTGTGAGAAAATACTGGCGAATAAAAATAAACAACCCTACACGAGCCTATTCGTCATGTAGGCCTTAGCGACTCTTTACGATTGCAATACTATGGACACTTTTTTGTGCTTACTGCACTTGCTTCTGTTTCATTTCATTTTGGTTTATTTTGTTCATAAACATTACATTTAATATCAGTTATTTGTAATAATTTTCGGCTTTAATTCAGTAATTTAAACTAGATATATTCCTCAAGTTGTTAAAGTATATATGAATGGAACGCATGGTAAATAATCGATCGCTTTTTTCCTCAGAAGTACAATCAATAAACAACATCATGTAATGTTTCCTGTTTTGTAATCCTTCTCAAACGAAAATTTGGGGAGTTTACAATTGATATTTACACTCTGAGTAAGGAAGCAACGTACACCCTAACAAGTTTTAAACCCCCGAACTGTTTACGTCTAGATAACAGAACATCAACCATATACAATATTTATCTCCTTTTAAAATTACGCCAGATTCTCTTCTGGGCATGCGCAGTGCCCGCAATTCGTTTAACATTATTCAAATGAATATGCGGTCTGCCATTACGCCGCCGGGACCCGAACCTCTCGAATACGTGCTAAGTATGTTGACCATTACAGCACGAAGACATGGTAAGAAGGTGGAAGAAATACCTCATATACTTCCCCTTTTAAAAGACGACAGGGGATTAGGAAACCCAGTTGCCAAATCTGTGTGATGGAGAGTTATCATCCCCCCTTTTTTTAGTTCGGGCGCCACTGT
The DNA here is from genome assembly GCA_000611955.2 of Stegodyphus mimosarum. NCBI lineage: Eukaryota > Metazoa > Arthropoda > Arachnida > Araneae > Eresidae > Stegodyphus > Stegodyphus mimosarum. Next base: position 261,031 of record KK118380.1, on the reverse strand, counting down.
AATCTTTTTAAAATTTTTTGAAACAACGAAATCGAAGTAATGGGCAATGCCCTCGCCGGGATTCGAACCTCGGACCTCGCAAATACATGCTGAGTGTGCTGATTATTACAAAACAAAGGCACGCAGAAAGGAGGGAGAAAATACCTTATACATTAAAAGGGAGAGTGGTTTATACTTATGTTACACATAAAGGAAGCATTTCCTTATTTGAATCTTGTTCTGTGTAAAAGCAATAGCAAAATAGTCCTAGATATAAGTGTTTGTTTAAGAAAAATCTTGTTTACTTGTGGAAGTTTTGTTGATATTCAATCAAGAGTCATGCTATAAATAAATCTTTTGCATTTTACGTTTTATAACGAGTACAAGGTTGTCTTAAACACATGCATGAGGACCAAAAGGGCATGTGAAAGGTAGATTTCGTATTTTATATTTCTTTTAATATTCAAAAATCCAGAAGCAATAATATTTGCCACATTTAAAACATTTTTATAACTGGAAGTGTATGTTTACGACCAATAGTTGGGAAAATAAAGCCCGGTAAAGATTTTTATAGACAAGCCAGCCATCCCTTTCGAACAATACATGAGAAAAGAGAAGCTTTACCTAATTTGGAAATCGAGAGAATTAGAAAATGATACATCTTTTCCAAAATATGAAGAGAGCATATTTATCTCGCCTTAATTTTTTTAAAACGACAGAACTGGCAAGAAGTTCAGTACAAATAAAAACTAAAAAAAGTTTAAATTGCAAGCTATAAGAAGCGTTACGTTGACGGCAACATAGATACACATACTAGAATTCGATTATAAAGATGGCACACTTGCATTGGAAAGAGAAATTACGCTGAGAAGAGCTTGAATAATTTTTTCAAACCGTTTGAGGATATTTTATTAGAATGCAAATACTAAAAATGCATTTTGAATGTTATACTTATTACAATGTAAAGCTAAACATGTCAGGACTGAGTGTTCGGTGCATACTTTTGGCGAACATATTTGTGAGGTAGTTGAAGTCCTGATCTTGAACAGGGAGCTGAATGCAGCTATGTTCTGTGGTAGAATTCTGTAGTTAAGTGGTAGAATAACTGCTCGTAAGAAGGATTTAAAATCCTCTTTTCTTAAACCACAATTATGTACAGCCACTTCCCAACTCGGGAGGGATAACAGAAAATAATGATCGCACTTGGGTCTAACTTGAACAATCAAATAAATTAAACTAAAAATAGAAATTATGTAGTCGTTGCTCACAGAGCTATAAACGCGAGGTTGGCCGCAATGCTAAACGATCAATGGTACGTAGCAAGATTTAGCTAATACTAACGCACTTAGATTAACTTCAATAAGTAATTGAGTAACAGCGCCAAGGCTTAGAATTTAAATACTAACTAGTCAGGCGAACGTCGAACAGAACAGCAGTGATCTCAGACTAAAAACTCTCTCACACTGAGAGGTTCCTACCGCTTGCTTAAATAGAACTTGGCTCCACTTCAAATTAGCATGAAGCTGAAACGCGCGCTCATTCTAACGGGAAGTTGAAATAAGAACACATAGCATAGGGAAATTAAAATAAAACTTTGTTAGCTTAAACTAAAACCTTACAAGCAATATAATTATAATATGTTAAGTTATATTATAATAAATGTCTCTTGATAGGGAAAGCTTAAATATAGGATTAAGCATAGTTTTGAATGAAAGATATAGTGATCTCAATGGACTCCAGACTTTTCATATATATGTCTGTTAAACTGTGATTCTGTGATTTCCTTTCTTCTTTTAATCTATTGTTCTTCATAACTGTTCAGCCTTTAAATTACTTTCTACATTTATTCTTATTTTCAATAAATAAATAAACAAAAATTAAAGAGTAATTAAAAAAATCTGAAAGTTCTCAGACTTTACATTACGCCCAAAGGGACTTTTTTAACGTTTTCTGGGTTACCTTTGTAGAGACATCAGGTTATTACGAAGCAGGATACATGAAAAATGAGCAACGCCTTCGCCGGGAATCAAACCACGGACCTCTCGGTTACGCGTCGAGCATACAGACCACTACACCCCGAAGGCATGCGAAGAAGGCGGGAGAAATACCTTATATACTCCCCCTTTTAAAGGGCGACTGGGGTTTTGGGGACCCAATCGCCAAATCACGGTGGTGGAGAATCATCATCCACCACCATCCCTGTTCGGGCGCCAGTTGTAGAGACATTAGGTTATTACGAAGCAGGATACATGAAAAATGAGCAACGCCTTCGCCGGGAATCGAACCACGGACCTCTCGGTTACGCGTCGAGCATGCAGACCACTACACCACGAAGGCATGCGAAGAAGGCGGGAGAAATACCTTATACCTTTGTTTATTAAATATCATATTCTTTGCACTTAAAACCATAAAATTCAGTTCAATAGTAATATCGCAAAATAATTTTAAAATGAGCATATCTTTAGAATTTCCGATACACACTCTCTCGAGCTGGAGACAAAAATGCTTTTGTTTTCCATAGTTGCCATTGCTCGCTTTGAAATCGTTGAGTTTGTGAAACAAAAATTCGTTAACGTTTTACAAAATATGAAATCGATAATAAAACAGATTCCAAATTTGGGATTCCAGATGCCCGTGCTCGGATGGAAACGTACGTTATTCAAAATTGAATGGCTCTAGGTACCGTTGCTTTATCACAATGCGAGAAACATATATATATTTATGCAGATACTTCATTATTTAATTTCTTTAAATATAATACACGGTTATAACATTTGGTGGCAACAATTTGAAAAGTGAACCGACATTTATAGTGAGCCAAAGCGAAAGGCCAAACGAAATTAATAGCCTTTAGACTAAAAATAAAAGTAAATTAAAAAGTCTGTTTTTTATAACAGTGTTACAGAGTTTTTGGAGCCAAAAGAAATCAACTATGCTTTTGGCGGAATTCGAAACATGGATCTTCCGATTGCTAGTAAAATATACTATCAGTTACACACCAACATTAAACATGGGAAAAGGCGGCAGTTCCTAATATTCCTCTTAATTTTAAGGGGGACTGGGGAGAGATAACCACTAGATTTATTCGACCGAACAGAGTTAGTAACGTATTATAGTCCATCACATTTTAGACGTCACTCCACAGATCTATAGAATTTTAAAAACAGGGAGTTGGGCGAAATTAATCATGCCTTTGTCAAGATTCGAACAAAGAATCTTTCGATTGATAGCCAGATATGGTGCCTAGTTACATCACAAGGACACGCACGGCACACGAAAAGATGGTAATTCCTTATAATGGGTTTACTGCTATGCTAACATATGAATGTTTTGTCAAAAACAACAGAATTATTTACGGAATTAAAAAAAAAACTCATTAGCGTCTTTTAGATTTTCTAGAATATTTTTTTTTATTTATTGTTAGAATTTAACATTTACTCTTAGTACGGATTAATAGAAATTCGGAAAAAAAATTCAAATATTTATATGAAAATAAGAATTATTGCATAAAAAGGAATAAATAATTTTAATTAATTTTTGCCATGACATAAAATTTCGAATTTTGGGTTAAATATTTATTTTGATGGTAATATTTTAAACGGGTTAAATATTTATTGTTACAAATTGTGGCTTTTACAATACTTTGACCTATATTTTTAAAACGTATTCGAATTACACATATTCTATTTTTTAAGCACAGCATAAATTATTTGCATACTTGTTTTAATATAACCCTAATGTAAAAGAATTTTCCTACTTAAAGCAGAGTTAAATCTTACTTATTCCACAAAAGAAATGTTTACATTTGCTATAAGTAATTACTTGGATTATTCTCTATTAAAAGTCAGAAATTTTTGCATAAAATGCATATTCTTTTCCAAATGTCTAGCGAATCTAACAACAACAAATTTATGTTCTAGTAATTTATGACTCATTACATTTATTTTAGATTGGAAAAATATAAGATGGTATTTAGGAAATAAACCTGTGAATAAACTAAATTAAAAATGGCTTTCTTAGCAGCGTATCCTTAATTTTTCGTCAGTCAGTATTTCGTCAGTCTGATTGTAGATGCCTTGGTTAAAAGTCCAATAAATGGCGACTTTGTTTAAAGCCCAGTAAACGATAAAATGCTTACGTCTACCAGAAATATAAGATTGCCAGCTATATAGAAAATTATGATTCACTTCTCCTCACAAGTGATACTATTATATCTTAAAGGATGTTTATAGTGTACTGAAAACGGAAGAAAAAATTAATTGCAAGAAATCTTAACTATAGCCAAAACATCTCTAATTTCCAGAAGTCCAACTTTCGCTTCACATCTTGGCAATATCCAAAAGTGAACTGTGGTATAAAGGTTACTTTTGTAGAAAGTAACAGACATTCCGCCTTCATTATTACACGTAGTAACCACTCAGAGGTATTACTCCAATACCTGACGCATATCAACTTCTTTATCTGTTAAAAAATGTATCTGTTGATCTTTTTTATACGCGCTTAAGGTGACAAAATGATATCAATATATGTATTCTATAGTTCTCACGCATATTCTCAGTGCAATACATCACTGTCACCCTGTTCCATCACTGCCTTTGGATGAATTAACTCTAGACATTGTACATTTTATAAAATGACTACAGCGTCGTCGAATGGAAAGAGTTTGATAATTTATTATAGATATCAGAAGGTACAGGGTGACCCAAATATCACATATATCAAAATTACAAAAGTAGTGGAAATTACAAAACGGATAACGGCAAATGTTTTAAATGGATGATACCTATACATTGTTGCAAGTAATATCTCAATTAAAATTTAAGTTGCAGTTTATGCTGTCATTTTTTTAAATTGTTTGGTGTAGGATGGAGATGCATTTTACCTAAATTTTATGATTAAGCAATACTACGTAACCCATTAACTTGATTACGATAACTTCCATCTCGCATGTTTTTAAAAGTAACAACATTAATTAATTGTAACTGAAATTTCATATCACAAATTAGTTGTAACATTATAAGGGGAGAATCTATTGAAACAATTTGCCATGAATATCCATTTAGGATTTTCGGCAATTTCTTAAAATTTGATGTTGCTCGACATTTGTATCACCCTGTATATACGACTAATACTGGGCCTCCGTAATTGGTACGGTGGTTAGCTAAGCCAATACCCTATGTTTAGGCCCAGGCTCAAATTCTTCAGCAGGCTTAAATTTAAATGGAAAATGACACTACAGCTAGGGGCTGTCAGGAAACTGTCGGGCTGAAAAAGCCTTCGAGTGCTTGCTGTTAAGATAAGAGGAGACAGGAGACTGTATGGTGTATGTATCACTGTATGGTGCGGGAGACTTGACCACCCTATGGTCTTCCCTTTAGCCAGGATAAATTCATAAACCTGATTAGGGAATACGTTTTAATTAAGAGTCTTGACAGAATCACAACATGATAAATATCCAATACTATAACACCGAATAAGCACTGAAGTCAAGATTTGAAGCCATATCAAAAATAAATTTTAAAATTATTTTAATGCTTAATTTCTTTACAGCTGCTACGTACGAAGCACTTTTTTGAAATACTTAAAATTTTAATTAAACACCTATGTTTTTAAGTAAGATGGGATATAAAACTATGAATTTAAATGGGATATTACAGAAATTTTCATTAATTTTTAAAATATAGGCAACATTTTGAAAAAATTTAGTGAAAATTTTCATTTACGCCACATATCTTATAATCGATTCTAATGACTATACTTCAATAATTTTTACACAGTATATAACTAACATACTTACCTGTGTCCTGTAGCAAAAGATTTGCTGTACTTATAAAAGTTTTTGAAATATTCAAAACTTCGCACAAAAACTCAAAATAAAAACAAAAATATTCCTCTTTTCTTCAAAATACTGTCAATAAAATAAATAAATAAACACAAAGGTGTCAGATTTTGCTGCTGAACACAGCTAAAGATGAATAATACATTTTGGCAAAATTTCATTTCTATACTCTAAATACATTTTGAGAAATGAATGTAATCGCAAACAAAAGTAATGAAAAACACAGTTTCTCAGAAAATGCATTTAAAGATATTAATGCAGCACAAAAAAATTTGTAGCCACTTTAGACCTTTAAAACTCGCCATATTTGTATGTTAGGCCCTCTTTTATTTCATTTTTAACTAATTTTGACTTTCTTTTAAATTTTAGCTTTTCTCTGGATAACTTTGTTGCTTGTAGAGATTGGCGTTTCGATTTCTGAATTCGCTATTTGTCTATTCCCATGTAACATTTATACGATTCATTTCTATTCCTGGATTACTGAAAACAGGTAAAAGTCCTAAATATCCCGAATTAAATAATAATAAAGAAATATGTGCACCTAAAAGCAATATTTTCAGTTGGACAAAAGATTCTTTAGGTAAAATAGACCACAAAAGGTTGTTAAAACTCTCATTATTATTGTGAGTCTTCCCAAGAAGGCATTTTATCAACAAATTCTTGTCACATAGTGAAAGATATGTTGCTTTTACAGCTTTTATAATTGAATCTGGGAGACCTGGTGATTTTTCCTGAAATGGTTTCCTATGTTTTGGAGTTCACGAATTTTTGAAGTAATAGCAGTGTGCTGATTTCCATGGAAGCTGCGCTTTTTAGTCCTCCTAGACCTCGCTTTTGGCATTTTCGATTGATTTATAATAAAAATCAACTTTGAAATAAGATAAAAAAACAAGAACCGAAAACAAAAATATCAAGAAATAGCAAATAATTAACTACAGCGATATCGCGAAAAGAATGTGAACAACTTTCAAACGATAAAAGTGTTGCTGTTCAGTAACTCAAATTTAAGTAACGAAACAGCTGCCAGATACAAATAAAACAACAGAAAATAAAAAAAGAAAAAGTTAATCTACACACTAAAATGAGATTGTAGACATTTATATTGTTTAATAATTAGAAAATAGCTGTTTCTATTGTTTAAACTTATTGTTTACATTTTTACGTCCCTTTAAATGTCAACTTCCGGCATCCAAAACTCCCCTTCCGGTTTATTAATTATACTATAACTTTGCTTTTAGTTATCGTAAAAACAAAAATCATTTTTAGAAACCTAAATGTGTGGACTATAAATTGAATAAATAAAAAAATATTCGAAAATTTTCACCAAAACGACGATTTTAGGGTTGGCACATACCTTAACTCCAGACCACTAAATCTTCTTAAAATTTATTAACACATATGGCAATATATAATGATTTCCACCTCTCTAAAATGAGTAACTGGATGTCAACTGCATCTTCTGTTTGGCTGAAAATACTACTTTTCTGCAATTCAGTGTCTTTTTTATTCAGTACCTTATCAGAGCTTTCATTTCCTGGCCCCAATCAGAAGCAATTTTAAGAGTTTTGTTTTTCTTCTGTTTAGCTTGTCTAAATGTACCAAACCGAAGTTTAGTTTATTTAAATACTTATGAGGAATCTTAGTGTGAGGCATTGGCGTCCTCTATGAAGAACGAGGATGCCAACGCATAGTTGTACTGGGTTACTCTGAATAGAAACGTTTAATAAGCAATAGTTTATTTGGTGGCTGACGCAGTGTAAAGTAAGAAAAGAACCCACAATCATAGGTCACGACATATTGGTGTCAGAAAAATGAAATATTAGAATAATGGCGTCATAGAATTAGATCATCCTCAACTTCCAATCAGATTATAAAGTGTATATTTGAAGACATTCTAAAGGTAAGAATTTTACATTGTTTGTGTTAAAATGGATAAAACGAAAATGCTTATTAAAATGCGCGGAGCTTTCAGATCACTAATAACTTACATTGTAAACAAAGTAGATGACGATATAAAAAAAGAAAGAAAAGAAACATCTGAAAGAATTTCAGAATCTGAATTTCAGATTTTAAATTACGCCCAAAGGGACATTTTTTGAACATTTTGTGTGTTGCCTTTATTTATTAAATATGATGAGCATATCTTTAGAATTTCCGATACACAGTCTACCATTACTTGCTTTGAAATCCTTGAGTTCGTTAATCAAAAATTCGTTAAAGTTCTACAAAATATGAAATCGATAATAAAACCAATTCCAAAGTTCAAATTTGGGTTTATAGATGCCCATATTCGGGTAGAAAGGTTCAGTATTCAAAATGTGATGGCTCTAGGTACCGTTATTTTATCACAATGCGAGAAACATACATACATTTATGCAGATTCTTCATTACTTAATTTCTTTAAATTTAATACAGGGCGATAATATTTGGTGGCGACAATTTGAAAAGTAAAAAACGCTTTTAGTGAATCGACGCAAAATGCCGAAACGAAATTAATAGTCCTGAGCAAATTGCCCCTTTGTACTAATAATAGTGAAATTGAAAATTTACTGGAATATGCTTTATCGTAATTAATTGAAAAGAAAGAGAACTGTATAATTTAGATGAAAAAATTGTATCTTTGATAGATGTTCAAAACAAACTTGAAACGGAAATTGAAAGTTTAATGGATTGTAAGAATAAAATAATTTTATGTAAATCTAGAATAATAGAATAAACAGACATTTATAATATAGTCTAGAACAACACCTAACAAACTCGGATATTAGGCCAACTGAGAGAAAAATCACCATTTTTATCTTCCTAAATTAGACATTTCTAAATTTTATTATGGCGTCAGTCAATGTATAAGTTTTTGAGATTCATTCAAAACTGCGATACGCGATAATATTGCCCTTTCGAAAGTAGAAAAATAATTTAATTACTTTAAATCCTACTTAAGTGGAACTGCCACCAACGATATAGAAAGGTTTTTCAATATATGAAGGAATTATGGTTCAACAATGCAAATTTTAAACACTAGATTTGGAAATCGCGATGCTATCATAAACTCACATATGCAGAAACTCCTAAATCTCCTTTTCGTTTAACGATCAAGCTACGTTCTAAAATTAAGGAAATTATATGATGCTATAGAAATACAAGTTCGAAGTCTTTCTTCTTTAAATGTTAATCTTGAAACTTATAACAATATGATAATCCCAGTTTTATTTAGAGTTATTCCAGCAGATTTAGAACTAGAATATAGTTGTATGAATGCTGATGAGACATGTTTCGATATAAACAAATTTCTATACTTTCTCAAAAAAGAATTACTGCAAGCTCGATAGAGAGCAAACGCATTTAATTCAGACGATGGAATGACTATACTAAGTCAAAAGATGCAGTTTAACCCCAACAGGCCAATACGATCAGATGATGTAGATAGTGATCAGTAGCGAGGCGAAAATAAACAACTGACTAGCGAGAAGCCTTACACTGTAGCGTTCGTGTCTAAAGCCTGTTTATTTTGTGATTCACTAACCCACGACGGAGGAAATTGATCAGAAAGTGACATAGGCTCGAAAAGAGGAACACTAAAAGGACAAGGCCGGTGTTACAAATGCTTCGGCAAGAGTCATATGGTGAAATATTTCAGAATAAAAATTAGTTGTGAATTATGCAGTAAATCTCATCATACATCTTTACGTAATTCTGAAAAGCAAATTCTAAAAATCGACAAACAATGTAGTAAAACCTAAAATCATTTACTTACAACAAATATACCAAATGATGCTTTAATGAGTTTAAAGTATAGTTATACGAAAATAAATAGTCATTTAGATTCTTTAACTACGGTGCAATAAAGATTGTGATAATAAAATGTTAAATGCTGTGGTTGACACTGCCACTCAGTTCAGTATTATAAAGAGTATTGTTGTAACAAAGCACTATAAAAGACCTTGTGGAAGTGTAATACAACCATGTCCATAAATTAGGATAATTCGGAGTCACGTGGAAATCGAACTCTAAAATAAATATATCACCTGTAAAATCACTACACACATCTTCAAGAATCATATGCAAATTTCAGGAAGTAACCAGATGACATCGATGGTACTTCACAATGACGAGCGTGTAACAGAGTGATATATAAGGAATACAGGTAAAGAAGTAAAATTGTTCACTGGTGCTTTATAAGTTAAAATTGTTCGCAGGCTCTTTATAAGCATTTCAGTGCAATAACCGAATAGTTATGAGACAAAGGACGCATTTGGATGATTTTTTACGTGGTAGAATTATCGGCTGTGTGGAATGTGGGCGTACCCAACTGGAAGTATCAGGGAATTGCCCAGACTGTTATCTCCAGGCTTTGGCAACGATTTCAAGATAATGGTAATGTGAGTAGACGTTACAGCACAGGTCGGCCCAGAGTTACAACGTTGTCATCTCCAGGCTTTGGCAACGATTAAAAGATGATGGTAATGTGAGTAGACGTTACAGCACAGGTTGCCCCAGAGTTACAACGACGCCGAATGAGGACCGGTATTTGGCAGTTACTGCCAAAAGAAACAGGCGGAGCACAGCCTCAGACCTGTCTCGTCAGCTCTCTTCAGCCACTGGTACGACAATTTCAAGGCAGATCGTGTACAGACGCTTAGGGCAGATTGGTCTATAGTCTCGTAGACCTGTCAGATGCGTTCCACTTATTGCAACTCACTGTCGCCTGCAGTTAGCCTGGAGTAGAGAGCATGCATGGTGGACACAATAACAGTGGGCTTGTGTGATGTTTTACGACGAGTCCAGGTTTAGCTTGCAGTCTGATTCTCGCCGGACTTTCATATGGAGAGCTCCAGGTGCCCGTTACCACCAAACAAACATCATTGAACGACACCGTTACGGTGGTACAGGAATGCTCGTTTGGGGTGGAATTATTGTGGGTTCCAGAACTGACCTACATGTTCAAATTGGAATCATGACAAGCCAAATCTATAGGGACGTCATTCTGGAACAACATGTACGTTTGTTTTTTGGCTCCATGGGCGCATAATTTGTATTTATGGATGACAACGCCCGTCCTCACCGTGCAAACATCGTAAGCGAATGCCTTCAATCGCAGGATATCCCCCGTATGGACTGGCCAGCATTCTCACCGGACTTGAATCCAGTAGAGCACGTGTGGGAGATGCTTGGCCGACAAGTTGCAGCCCGTCAACCTCCTCCTACATGTCTATCTCAACTTCGGAGAGCATTGCTTTTTGAGTGGTATAATATCCCCCAAGATCAGATCAATGATTTGATACTCAGCATGCCTAGGCGTTGTACGGACTGTATTGCATCGTCTGGGATACACACAATGTATTAGCAATCATACGAACCATGTGATATTGGTTTTTTGTAAATAGGTTTTTTTTTGTAATTTGCTCCAGGGAGACAAAATCGCTAATTTTTTTTAATAATATCAAACATATAGCATCTTTTTTTTGCTCTTTATCTTTTGTTTAATAAATAAGCTTTACAAATAAGTCAAATTTGTTTTACTTCTAACTTTTCCTTTGCCTGATTTTGCATTATCCTTAATTTAGGGACATGAGCGTAAAATCTGCATCTGGATAGAAGTTAATGCACCTTCAATATATGTACATTTAGTGATGTTTGCACAACCACATACAGTATACCCACTTGTTACAGTCGTGTGTGCTACAACTGATAACGTAGTACAAGATTTACTATTACGCTTTAGTGCTTATAATGCATTGATTGCATCTAAAGGTAATTTTGTAAGTTAAGTTAATAGTCTGATACTGATGAAATACAAATGTCTCATAAAGATATTCCTATTAATCTTGATGAAAAGGAAGAGGATGATGCAGGTGATTTATTATAAGTTCATCAGAAAACTGAAAAAGAAGACGAAGATGAAGAGGCTGATTATTTAAAATGATTGAAAAGCCAAGAAAAGAAAGTAGCAGAAGATGTTAAGAAAGAAATGTACTTTTTGAGAAAGTTTAGGAATGATCCAAACCTGGATAAAAATGAGAAATTTTTTAAAGATTTTATTTTGGATAAGCAGTATAAAGAAAAAGATAAAAACGATGACTACTTATGATGAAACCGATATTGCGCGGCTGAGTGATGATGAAAAAGATATGCAAAAAGAAGTATTATTTGAAAACAAATATAATTTTCTATTTGAACAGCCAGATTCAAAATTTATTAAACAATATCTAAAGACTACTGAAATTTCTCTGAGATGTGCTGATAATAAAAGAAAGCAGTAGACTGAAGAATACATTGGAAGAAAAAAAAGTAAGAAAGAGCAGAAAAGAGAAGAATTAAAACATTTGAAAGCTTTAAAGAGAAAAGGAGAAAAACTTTTAAAGTTGAAAGGAGTGCCTAGACAAGATGAATTGAATCTTGATGAAAATAATATTGAAAGTGATTTTGATCCTGAAAAACATGACCAGAAAACGAAAGAGCTTTTTAATGATGATTATTATGTTATTCAAGAAGAAAATGTCCAAAATTTCCTTGTGATGAGGAATCGATAATGAAGATTGGGACCATTGGGTTGGACCAAGTAAAAGTGATGAGTGCGGTGAAGAAGATCGTGAAGAAAATGCTTCTGAAAAATTAGGTTTTGAGGTTATAAAATTTAAAAGCTCTTCTACATCAGAGTATGTGAAAGAAATCACTGCGTTAACTCAAACAGCAAAGATAAAGGTTAGAAAGAAATCCTTGTTTGTTAACGTAATTTCTAAACCTAAGCCAATTCTTGTTCTAGATGGCAAAACGTTTGATGACTATTTGTATGAGTACTATATATTAGATTATGAAGATATCATTAGTGATATGCCAGTCAGATTCAAGTATAGGAAGGTAGTGCCAAATGACTTTCGACTGACTGTTGATGAAATTCTCGCAGCTGATGACAGAGATTTAAATCTTATGTTTTAAGTATCTATGTTTGTATTCATATATTAATGTTTTTTAGTTATTGTTCGTTTAGTCAATTTCAAGTAAAGCATACTTTTTTTACACCGTTTCAGCATCCACTTGAATGGGAAGGTGTGAGGCACGGTGCCCTCTATGAAGAACGAGGACGCCAACGATAGCGAAGCAGGAAAAAAAAACGGTAAAACGGACCACCCGAAACTATTACGATTATTACAATTCAAAATGGATCACGCGCGAAATGGTTTAAAAATAAAGAAAAAAATCTTAGAACAGTTTTGTAAGTTATATGAACGATAAGTGTTGTACTGGATTACTCTGAATAAAAACGTTCAAAGACTATAGTCTATTTGATGTTTGACGCAGTGTAAAGTAAGAAAAGAACCCAAAACCATCGGTCACGACATTTAGAATGTTAGGTTTTGCATGAGGAACAGTTTATGAAACTCTCTTCTTCTATAATATTGCTTTCCTTTCATAAATTCTGATTTAAAATATTCATTAATGTATGGATGATAGTATATTGATTTGGACCAACAAGTCTTACGTATTAGATAGAACACAGAAATGTGGAAGAAAAGACTGAAAGTGTTCGGATTTTTACGGTGGTTTGTTAAGGTTTTCTACGCTCTGGTTGAGCTCGCAGTCTACAGGTCTGCTCTTATTCTGCACTTCTCTTTTTATCCTGCTAAGCCACTTTTTTTTTGTTTTTTAGCTTTATTATTAAACATCGATTTATTCACACTTACGCCATATACAATTCAACAGCAAAATCACAAAAATGTTAAAAGCAGAATAGCAGCATATGTTTAGAATTCCCAATGTAATATTTTAAGTAATGGCATATTCTTTTTTTTCTATTTTAGTCTTTCCACAGTTCATTATATCAATGTTCAGTTTTCTTAGTAAGATGTTATAAAAACCTTTTTTATCTTTTTTATTAATGTTTTATGTATCAAATATCAACTTCATTTGTTCAATATCATGTTCTTTGAACTTAAGCCACATATAATTCAATTCAGCAGCAAAAATTACAAAATATTTAAAAACAGCATATCTTTAGAATTTCCGATAGACAATCTTAAGCGTTGGAGAAGAATTTTTTTTCGTACATTATCGTCTTTTCTCGGTTTTAATCGACTTTGTTAATCAAAAATTCCTTAAAATTTCTCAGTATACGAAATAAATAATAATAATAAAAAAATCCAAAAGTTTTTATAATTTATATTAAGCATAAAAGGGTGTTTTTTAGCTTTTTGTGCGTTACCTTTACTTATTAAATATCATGTTCTTTGCACTTAAACCACATAAGATTAAATTCTATAGCAATATCACAAAATATTTTAAAACAGTCAAACTTGCATATCTTTAGAATTTCTGATACACACTCTCGCGCACTGGAGATAAAAAGTTTTTTTTCCGTGCAATGTTGTCATTGTTCGCTTTGAAATCTTTGAGTTTTTTTTAATAAAAATTCGTTAACGTTTTACGAAATATGATACAGACAGTAAACAAAATCCGAAATTCTAAATTTAGGCTTCCAGTTATACATATTTGGTTGCAGAACTACGTTATTTAAAACTAGATGGTTCTAGGTAGAGTTATTTTTTTCACAATGCGAGAAACATTCATGCATTCGGGCAGATTATTCATTATTTAGTTTCTTTTAATATAATACACGGCGATAATATTTGGTGGCAACAGTTTGAAAAGTGAATCAAAGCAGAAAGTGAATCGATGCAAAATACCAAAACGAAATTAATAGCCCTTCTGTGGCCAACGCCCTTTGGCGTAAAAATATCTATAACGCTATTCTATAAAAATATTGAATATTTTAAATTAGATTAGGAATTAATTGCGTTTTTCTTATTTAAATTAAACCAATTCAAAAGCAAGAAACGAATACTCTTAAGAACCCTATTTATTGCTTTCAAATAGCTTAGTTCATTAATCCGCAATAGACAAATTCAATTATAAACATAAATAAATTGCATTTCGCTCAATGGCAGCAGTCTTGAATGAAAAGTGAAGCGAAGCCTTTATAAAGATTCCACGCAAAATCCTATTTCGTGTCTGATAGCCCCTTTTGGGCTAATAATGAAGACGTAAGGAAAAAAGAAATTTTTCATCAAAACGGACAGTTTCGAAAATATATAGGTTTGTTACAAAGAAGCCGGCTTGTTCGCCGGAGTTTGACACCTGGACCGAACTACCAGTGTTCAGCGACTTTATCGCTCGGACGCTTGTGGTGTTCAGAGTTTCTATAATTACCTTACTATGTGTAGACAAAGCGTCATCGATTTCATTGCTGAAGCAAAAGGACTTCTTTTTAAATTTTACTTCATTTACAGGATCCTATAGATAATAAAAACATTAATTTAATTATCTTCTACCTATGCGCTGTTAGTTTAATAATCTCAGAGAACTGTATGTCGTATCATATATCTTCATGTATTTCGCCAGTTGGCATTTTGATATAACTGACATAGATAAAAGCGTCCCCGCATAAGATTTTAGTTGACCTGAAATTTATAATTCTAATATTACAAGAAAACTACCTATCAAAGAAAGTTTATTAACTCGCTCGTGCAAGTCTACACCATTAAATTTTAAGAATAAATTTATGAGCGGCAGAATATAATTTATGGAATTCTGGAATAGGTAGTTGTCTTATATTCTCAACAACATCGATGTTCCACCAACAACAGGCCCTCTAGAGTTTCCGTGTACAGACATGCTTTCATCCGCCTTTTGTTTTTGTCTAACAAGCACCGGCAAATTATCCATTACACTCAGCTAATAAATTCTGCTGCCGAGAGTTCAAAAATAGCTGATTTATGAATAATTCGCCGTTGCGTGCTCTTAGGATCATAAATCTCGACTATGCAAATTCGTTGACGATAAGAAAAAGTGGGCCACCATCCAATATACTTGCACACGAAGCTTATTTCGATGATGTAGGTTGAGCAAATCTATCCACGTGCCACGGTAGTTATAAAGAATTATTGGAATATGGACACGGTATTCAAGACTAGTTTAGATGATCAAACATTGATTTATAAACCTAACTAGAGTCTTATATTCTCAACGATGATTAATCCCAAGAATGAATGACATGGAAGTTTCTTCACTCTGTTCTTGGCTAGAGAATAAAGCAAGCTTAAATGAAGAACACCTAACTTTAGACATTTTCTACAAATGCATATTCTTAGTCATTAAAACGACAGAAAAGCTGTTCTTTGAATGGCTGTGAATTGTAAAATGGCGTATTTCAGTAATTGTATGAAGTTTTAATAGATCGCAACTTCAGTTTTCTTTGATAATAATTCAGATGAAGTGGCCTATAGGCTTCCAGGAGATAAAAGATACTGTACTTACCTTCTTCAGGAGGCATGTACTCATCTCCATGTGCCAGTTCAATAATTTGACGCTTTTCAGTCACACGTTTATTTAAAAGACAGCGATAATACTCAAGACATTAAAGTGACTGAAGTATTGTATGATAATTGAACATTGTTACTGAAGGCAGCGAAACATATTTTCGTAAAGGTCATGCTATACTTTTGATTCTCAGATTATACGGTATATAATACAATTGATATACAGTATGCTTTAAGTTTAGAAATGGCATTTAAATCATAAGATTCTCTTAATTTAAATGACTTGACAATATCTTGTGAGTAATATTAAACAATAATTAGAAATTTCCCAGTTTTCCTAAAGGGAGTAAGCTCTTTTCGACCGCGAAAAATGTGAAGTAACTTAAATATTTCACTTATAAAACTCACCGAGTAGTTCAAACATTTTATTTATAGAATATGCACATTATTGTGTTAATTAATATATAAAAACATTGTTTTATCCTCAATATTATTTTAAGAAAAAGAAATTTTGAAAGGTTCTTGAAATACATGATTACACTTCAGATAAAAATTTCATGGAATAGATACATAGAATCACTTCAAATTTGCATTGATAGTTATAAATATATTCAGAAATTTAAGGGAACTTATTTTTATTTTAATATGTAGACCTAAAAATTTGGAAAACGTTTTTAATTCAAGAGAATTCAAATTCTTAAAAAATGTAGTATATTTTAAACAAAATTAGTTCCTTCAAAAATTTATTTCTTCTAGAAGAAAATGTTAAATAAGTCCAGTCAATACATTTTGGTAAGTAACAGTATAAAACAAAATTTAAAGTTTGTTTGATGGATAGAATTTTATAAAAATATACCTAAAAACTAAAAAATCTCGTTTGATCTTTGACGAATGAAATTTGTGAATTATTCGAAGTTTCTTATATGCGTTACCGTACATCTGTATTAAACTTTGAAAATTTCAGCGCTTCATTTCGACGAAAAATATTTCTTTAACACATATAATTATACCCGATCTCCAATTTCTAACGATGATAGCATTAACAAACCTATTTTAGAAGTTTAGCTCCAACAATTGATATGCTCTGGTAATGCTTTTCGAATTTAGATCTCTGAAAATTACTTCTGTTGTTAATACATGTAATTCTGAAAAGAACTGCTTATGCATGCGAAATACCGTTGGGATAATCAGAACGAAGAAATACTGATAAGTCTCAATTAAAAGCTATTTAAAAGGCGCCCGTTGAAAATTGTCTCTTTAGTGTCTGTCTTAATTCACATCTTGTATGTAAATTTTCTAGCGTTTCGTACTGCAAATCGAAAACGCTGTAAAACCAATTTTTCGAAGCTTAATTTGATTTTAAATTTCCCTAAATGAATCTCTCAAAGAAAAAATATCTACTTTCATACACGCTTGTCCATAAATTAAGGATAATTCAGAATCACACGGAAATCGAACTCTAAAGTAAAAATTTCACCTGTAGAATTATCGCACGCATCTTCAAGAATAATATGCAAATTAGAGGAAGCCGTCAGATGACTTCGATAGTATATTACATTGATGAGAGTGTAAGAGAAGTGAATATAAAGAACGGTAGCAAAGACCTCACTTCCAAAAGTTAAGCACGAAGATGCAAAATGCAAACAAATCAACAAATACAACTTTGATTGACACAAACTTCGGCAGGAAAGTAGCATATATATTTATGCATAAAACAAAATCAATAATTACATACAGAAATGAAAACAATATTAAATTTTTGTAAGTTATCAGATAATGACATAATAGAGACTTAAACAGAATTATGTATAAAGGGAAAATAAACAGAATAAAATGAAAAAAGGACATTAATAGGGTATGCGATTCCCCCTCATCTATGTACAAAGTTTACACCTTGTGACCATGCTTTCAATTAGGTGGTTAACCACCTCAGAGTTAAGCAATCGCCATTCTTCTTGTAGAGCAGTTTCAGATCAATAAGAGTGGGCTGGAGGTGGAAAACGTGAAGATACAGCACGGCCGAGAGCATCCCAAAGATTTTCAATGGGATTAAGGCCGGGCGAATAAGCTGGCCACGCCATACGTGCAATCCCTTCACTCTCCAGGTAGTCATCGACGATGTCAGCTCTATGGGGACGTGCGTTATCGTCCATTAAAACAAAAATAGGGCCAACTGCTGCAGCGTACAATCTCACAATGGGTTCTAGGACTTCATCTCGATACCGGGTAGCCGTCAAAGAACCCCGTTTAAAGATGTGTTATAGTGTAGTATCCTAATGAAATCCCTGCCCACACCATAATGCTTCTGCCTCGGAATGCGTGATGTTCGGTGATGTTTTGGGACTGATTGCGTGTTCATTGTTCATACCATATCCTTATACGCTTGCCATCTGGCTCCATAGCAAATCTTGACTCATCAGTAAACATGACATTGCCCCAGTCAGACACATTCCAATTGACATATTCCCGGCGCCACTGTAATCGTGCCCTTGATTGGACGATAGAGGAACTCAAACTCGAGGTACCCGAGCGTACAGTCCACTCATATGTAATCTTCGGCGTACAGTAGCTGCAGATATCGCCTTACCAATGGACGCTGTAACCACAGATGTCACCCGTGTGGAGGTTGCTCTGCGATTCCGCTTGGCTACAATAGCAATACATCGATTTGCCGCGGGTGTTGTAACCCTTGGGCGACCGGCTACGGGTCTTTGGACAATTGTCTGTGTGGTTTGGAATTGTTTACATCAACGTGAAATTACAGAATGGTGAACGCCGAAGAAAAGAGCAACATCTTTGATCGACTGTCCTGCTTCAATGCGCCCCACAGCACGCCAGCGCTCAGAATCTTCCATTCGTTTTCTGGAAGTCATAGAAAAACACGTATGTCTTTAAAACAAATTGTACGAAAGTTTTAAACACCTTCTATCAGCACTTACAATCAACTTCTGTAACTCTTCATAAAGCTGGCTTCTTATAAGACTGTTTTTTTTTTTGCATATTTCTTGACATGAAAGCGCGATCTGTTATCTATCTGTTACCTAACACATTTGCATACTTCCATCTACTTCTGCAGCGAATTGCATCCTCTTCAATTCTGATTGGCTTCCGGAACTGAGCATTTTCCTCTCCGTGCTTAACTTTTGGTGACTGTCAAATTGTTCACAAGCGTTGTGTAACACCGCTCAGTACCATAGCCGAATCGTTATGATACAGAGGACGCATGTGGATGATTTTTTACTTCGTAGATTATCGGCTGCATGCAATGTAAGAGTACTCAGTTGGAAGTATCCTAGGAGATTGGAATATCACAAAGTATCATCTAGGCTTTGGGAACGATTCCAAAATGATGGAAATGTTAGTAAACGATACAGCACAGGTCGCCCCCGAGTTACAACGCCGAATGATGACTGGTATTCGGCAGTAACTGCCAAACGAAGCAGACGGAGTACAGCATCAGACATGCCTCGTCAGCTATCTTCATCCACGGGTACAACTGTTTCAAGGCAAACCGTGTAGAGACGTTTGGGACAGACTGGTTTATATGCTCGCAGGCCTGTCAAATGTGTACTGCCTATGGCAACTCACTGCCACCAGCGGTTAGCCTGGAGCAGAGAACATGCAGTGTGAACATCGTCACAGTGGGTTTGTATGATGTTTTGCGACCTCTCTAGGTATAGCTTGCAGTGTAATTCACGTCGGACGTTCATATGGAGAACTCCAGGTACCCGCTTTTACCAAGATAACGTCAATGAACTGTAAGGGTGTGCAATCTTGCACACCCTTTCGGTGCTCGTTTGGGGTGGGATTATACTGGGCTCGAAAGCAGATCTGCACGTTCAGACGGGCCAAATTCTGGAACAATATATAAATTTGTTTAGGGTACCATGTGAGCAGAATTTGTGTTTATGGATAATAACACCCGTTCTCACAGCTCACAGTGCAAACATTGTAAAGAAATGCCTTCAATCTGAGGATATCAACCGTACAGAAAAACACCTGACTTGAATTCATTTTCACCTGACTTGAATCCAATAGAACATGTGTCGGACATGCTTGGCCCACGAATTGCATCTAATCAAGCCCCTCCTACACGTGACCCAAACTTTGGAGACCATTGCCTGCTGAGTGCAATAATCGTCTCCATGATCAATACGATAGTTTGATACTCAGCATGCCTAAGCGTTGCACGGACTGTACTTCATCACCTGGGAGACATACAATGCATCAAGCATCATTCCAAATATGTAATGTTAAGATTTTGCAAGGGTGATATTTTTTGCAATTGTTACCGAGAGCAAAAAACATACTAGTTTTTATGAATGGTAATATTATATACATCATCATTTTTGTTATTTATCTTTTGATCAATAAATGGGCTCTATGAATAAGGCAAGTTTGTTTTATTTCTGAACTTTTATTTGCAGGAACTTGCATTATCTTTAATTTATGGACATGGATGTAGTTTCCAGGACAATTACAGCCAGGAGATTTTACGGAAGATGAAATGTTACCTTTTATAAAATATATAAAGTAATTTAAAAGGGACAAACAACAGGTACACAGGAAAGCCCTGCAGAGCACGGAATTTTGAAACGCAATTTCTCATATACGCCTTGTCATAATCGTTTCATTTAATTCTACAATACTAGAACTTCATCCATATGAGGTTCAACGTTCGTTCATCAACAATTAATGCTCACTGGCATCAATTTAGGCAGACATAAACAATTTTAAAACATTTCCAGCAATTAAAAATAAAGTCAAAAAATGGCACAAATTGAGAAAGCTAATGGCGGCGAACATATTTCAGATATGAAAAAAGGAAAAGTAAAAAAAAATGACTAAGCAATGATGAAAGAAGAATTATATGATGTTATAACACCAGACAAAAATGAAAGCAGTAGTAATAAAGAAGATAAAACGCCTTTAACTTACAAAAAGTTAGAAGAATGTTAAAAAATGTCACAGGAACTGTCTAAATTTGCAGTGGAAATTAACCCAAATGAAGAAAGAAGAGTACACTTTATGAGAGGAATTGAAAAACTCTGCAATGCTTACCGCGAAACATTTAAAAAGTGGCGTCGGTTACTGCCCCAAGCAAAGTTCTTCAGTCATTTTAATAAAATAATTGTAGCACAGATTCATTAAGTGGCAATAAAAAAATCCTTTCAATTAACATTTGTTTCGTTTTGTTTAACTTTTAATTACAACAATATTTATGTTTTCTTAAAAAATTTGAATTTTACATAGCATATTTTTAAATATATTAATGATGTAACCCTCGCATTCGTTTATTGAATTGTAATATATACCATCTATTTTTCTTCAAGAAATAAATCAGTTAACGTAGGTTTTTGTGCTAGCTGAATTGCGGTTATGTGATGATTTTCAGTATGGTATTTTTGTGATTTTTCTCATATATAATTTAAATAGGAACTATTCGAATTGTAGTTTTTTAATTTAATGCAGAGTTTGATGAAAACTGACTTCAGTTTCTGTTACTCATGGGGAAAATTAAGTGTACTGCCTCTAACTACCAGTGCTCAACGCTATTATCGTCTCAGCAGATAATAGATAACTTTTCCTTGACAAATATTTCATAGATGTATCCTTTCTTTAGGCAGATAACCTTGTATATTTCATCATACTCAAGTAAAACAAAGAATTTTTAGAATAAAACACAGAAAGTTTAAATTTTTGACATGCTTTCTATAAAGAAAGCTCTAATTAACATGTTATTTCGTCATTTACTAGGCTCACCAGCGGCTGAGATCCAAAAAAGCTGAACACTGGTAGTTCCGACCTGGGTTCGATTCCAAGCTAACAGCCTGGCTGTATGGGCGTTTTCATGGTTTTCCCCATGTGTAACGTGTTTATACGCCAGTTTTCCTTAGAACGTCCTCCACGAACACACCCCTCCGCTTAGGCATATAGCCGTAGTAAGCTTTGCCGTAATCAACTAAAACGAACTAAACCATCTTCACGTACACATACGCTTACTATCTATTTTTACTTACTATGTATCCTTCAGACAGAAATTTTTGTAATTACACTATCAAATAAACAAATCTGATGTGTACACCAACATGACATACCTGTAGGGAATATTAATTTATAGGCAATTTTCCTGCATTTCGTTTAAACTTATTTTCTCGAATTTCATTAGAGATATATTTCTTATTCAATTAATTCAGTTCTCACTATGCGACAAGGTAAAAAATGCATGAACCTCTAAAATAAGTTTACTAAAAATTGAAAAATATAGAAATATATAAAGCATAAATACAGTTAAAACAATTCAAAGAGCAATTTTTACAATTAAAACTAGACTTTCTACGCAAAACAAGGAATTCAGCCAGCGGGTAAGAAGGCAGATTTTTCGGTGCACAAACCTTCTTACTTTTGTTAACCAAAAGCAAATTTCAGCGGAAGTCAGTTTCTCTAGATTGGCAACAAATTCCTTATTCTGCTAAGTTTCAGATGGAAACAAATGTGGCTGTTATGATAAAAATAATTAGGCTTAGCCGCACTTAACGAACGAACTTTTAAGTAATTTTTAATGAACTTTTTTCTGATACTTCTACAAATCTTGCATGCAGATTCTGAAGGTAAAAAAACCTTAACATGAAGATACGAACAGCATATTTAAATCATTCTTAAAGCAAAAAATGTACAATTTACCAACATATAAAAATAAAGAAACTAATCTGACTGAGCTGAGTAACAGAGTGGATATATACATATTTGGTGCGGCGGATTGCCACCAAAAAGAAAGGTGCACATCTACATGCTATAGCAGCCCTATATACAAAATTTCAACGTGCTGAGGATATTCGTTTTTGAGTTATGCGAAATACATACATACATATACGTACGTACGTACAAACGCCACGAAAAAAAGTCTCTCCTGAATCCATTTTTAATTAGTTTTATAATTCGTTTGAGAAAAAAGAGTCTTTTATTCTGTCTTTACGAACAGATGTCACGCGAAAACAGGTTAAAGTGCATTCGATAAAGATCAAAATTAATATTTTCATTGAAATATTGAACCCGGAATTCTTCGTGATTACAATACAAGTAAGTAATTAGAAATGAAAAACATCGATTTTAATAGGTCTTATAGAATTGAATTCCATGAAATACGAATACGAAATTCATCTTTTAAGATTTATACACAAGATAATTTTAATTCTAAGCTAAGGTTACTTTTTTAACACAAAAATGTGTCTTTTAGAAATTTGCAGTGGGAAGCGTAATGCATTCGTAATTGACTGACACTTGGAATGGTTTCCATTGCATCATTATTTTTAATTCTAAACTAAAGTTACTTTTAGGCCCACCAGTGACCGAGCGGTAAAGTCGCTGAACACCAGTAGTTCGGTCCGAGGCTCAAATCAGGAACGGACTGGCTGCATGGGCGTTTTCAAGGTTTTCCCTATTCGGAACGTGTACGAGGCAGTTTCCCTCAGAAAGTCCTCTACAAAAGCATCATTCTTCTTAGACAAGTAGCGATCGACTGCTTTGCCATAGTTAAAATAAGTAAAAAATAAAGTTACTCTTTAACATGAAAATGCATCTTTTAGAAATTTTCAGAGGGAAGGGTAATACATTCATAACTGAATGACACTTGGATTCATTTTCATTACAATATTAGCATTATTATTATTTTACATGCTATCGAAAACTTTTTTCTTCTCGGTATTTTTTTTTCTACAAGGTCATCGCAAAGTTTTGAATTACATACATCGTTAACGAAACGTGTCACCCAATCACTCTGAAAATTTACTCCATTTCATTCATTTCTTAAACTTTTACGACTTCTCATTCAAAATATATTCATTTAGCTTTGCTGACGTTTTGATACATAATAACTCTTATATTGCTTTAAACTTTTGATTCGTTATATTTCTCACGTAATTTCGACTAGAGCTGCCTGTCGACATTCCTTCGGAATCAAATTACTTTACGAAAGAATTCGAAATTTGATTTTTTAAAAATCATGAGCACATTGTGTTTTCTATACGCGAAAATAAAAAGAAAATCAGAAGATTTAAAAGGCTGCATTATCAGTACGATATGAATATTAAATTTGAATAAAATTCACTCATAAACGATGAATCAGGTTCTAACGACCGAAAAAAAAAATCCAACAAAGAAAAATATGATAATAATAAGTAATAAAATGCAAAGCACGAAGAAAAATGAATAAATGTCTTAAAAAATTCGGAACTAAATTTATGAAAATAAAATATGTTACCCATGCAGATAGGCTTTTCTGAGACCTAGTAAAAAAGGAGCATTTATTCTGATAGGCAACTCTTGCAAAGAGAAGAAAAAAATGTAGTCATGAATGCTTCAAAAAATTTAAATTCAATTTACGACAGTAATGGCTTTTAAGTATGAGTTCTTTACTCTATCAGAAGTGCCTAGAATAGAATAAATCACCGTAGCTGCTTTCTTGGAATTTGCACTCGTATGGGGTTATAAAATTCTAATATAATCGCTGACTTTACGAATGCAGGAGCCAAGTGGGATATTTTGTTTTGGAATTATGCCAATTTTCTGGGCATTTGACGGTATTTCATTTGCATTTTCTATTTTCGACGATAGGAGAGCCGTGAATAATTCGCAAGACAACTCAGAGAAGATTCTTTTGTTTAAGACTGAAGCGATGCAATGAAACATAAACTATTTCATCGTGGATCTATCTATGCAGTGCTTCGTATAGTTTTGAAAAGGAAATGAGACTTGTCTAAGAGCAAAGAAAGTTTGTTTCGTTCTGAATATTCTAGTATTTTGATGTCATAAAATGATTTGAATGGGTAATGCTTTCAAAAGTTCCCCATGGCAACGTAGAAAGTCACGTACCGAGTGTAATCAGACGGAAAAAGTTTTCGTCAAAAATACCCTGACAACAGCATAGATGTGTGGTACATAGAAATACCAGACCATTATTTCCATGACACCAT
Source organism: Stegodyphus mimosarum (assembly GCA_000611955.2). Taxonomy (NCBI): domain Eukaryota; kingdom Metazoa; phylum Arthropoda; class Arachnida; order Araneae; family Eresidae; genus Stegodyphus; species Stegodyphus mimosarum. The sequence goes on along the minus strand of KK118380.1, from coordinate 235,928 downwards.
AAATTAAACCTATTGCTATTAAGGAAGCCCAAAATGGTATAAAACAATATTTTAATCCTATTTCTATAAACTTATTTAACCAAGATTGGTAGCAAAACTTTTTGAGGCGGAAACTGCGTTAAAATGTTTATTTTCTGAAATCTAGGGCTCTTTTACAATATAGTTTGGGCCAGAAATTTGCTGACTTTTAAAAAAGTTTTCCATAATAAAATCATGCAGCTGACGTGCATGATTTTATTATGGAATGAATTTTTTGGCCCAACCTATATTGTAAAAAGCCTCAGATTTCTGAAAACAGAAAGTGACTAGTATTTTTGAAAACCTAAATTAGTATCAAAAATCCCCACAGAAGAGCTAAAGCCGTCTGGAACTATAGAGGCAATTACGTTTCACAAACTTTCTTTTTTACAAAAAGTTTCACAAAAAAAAAAGAAAAACATAAATTAAAAAAAGAAAGTTTCACAAAATTTCTTTTTTACATTGTGGAGACATTAGGTATTTTTGAAACCATCAGACATGAAAAATGAGCAACGCCTTCGCCGGGAATCGAACCACGGACCTCTCGGTTACGCGTCGAGCATGCAGACCACTACACCACAAAGGCATGCGAAGAAGGCGGGAGAAATACCTTATATACTCCCCCTTTTAAAGGTACACTGGGGTTTTGGGGGCCCAATCGCCAAAGCGCGGTGGTGGAGAATCATCATCCACCACCTTTTTAGTTCGGGCGTTAGTGTAGAGACATTAGGTTGTTTGGATGCAGGAGACATGAAAAATGAGCAACCCCTTCGCCGGTAAGCATCAGACATGAAAAATGAGCAACGCCTTCGCCGGGAATCGAACCACGGACCTGTCGGTTACACGTCGGGCATGCAGACCACTACACCACGAAGGCATGCGAAGAAAGCGGGAGAAATATAACATGTCGTAATTAGAAACTGTTTACTCTTTGAGACATAGATCATTGTTGATTGTAATGTATACGACTTAACTTTAGTTATGTCTTTAAGTTATGTTTAAATTAACGTAATAAATGACCTTGCAGTATGGATGAGATTTTCGCTCTAGAACTTACTGTATTGAGCAGTGAAATTGCTGTTTGTGTCTCTTGCATACTGCGCTAACAGAGCCAGAATCTGTCTTCGGTTAATTTTTACTTAGAAATGGTTCTGCTGGTCGGATCAAAATATCCAGATCTGATTTACGATAATTCATTAGAAAAATAATTTGAAGAGATATACTTTAAGCCTTACCTTTGTGATAGATTTCATTGTGGTAAATTATTGAAAAAATCCCGAGCTTGCCTTCGTGGTGTAAATGGTCAGCTCACCCAGCTAGCACTGGAAGATTCGTAATTCGAATCCCGGTGAGAGCGCACTGATCTTCCCCTTTTCATAGCTTCGAAAAAAATTTCAGTTTCCGAGAGGAGAGGAAGAAATGAACAGCAGAATTTTACCATAGGCTGTACTTGCAGGTATTAATTAGAGCGGTTGTATATAATGTGTAGTATACTTTACTGTATACTGTTGTATTTAAGCAATTCTGCCAGCAGGCAAAAATGCAGATTTTTCGGTGCACAAAACTAAAAGTTTCCTCTTGGTTCAACTCCAGAAAAGGACACTGAAGGTGCAGAAAGAATTAATCCACTATCCTGCTAGGTTTCAAATGTAAACAAATATGTGCGCTATGGTTAGAAAAAATTAGGCTTTCCCGGACTTAGACACTTGTAAAATTGGTGATAATTCTATTAAAAATTGCATGAAGATTTACTAAAGGCTTAAAACCTTAGCCGGAAGATATGAACAACATCACTAAATCATTTTTAAAGCAAAAAATGAGCAATTTGCAGACGTATAAGAATAAAAACTGAGCTCACTGAGGCGAGTAATAAGTGGGTATACTATTGTATATACTGTTATATATCCGTTTACTGTATACTGTTGTATATACTTTAAGTGTGTAACTGAACTTTGATCGACAATACCTCGATGGATGGATCCGAATATTTTTCAACCTTCTTCTACAAACACCAAACCACTGGAGAAGATTTTTTTTACTTCACCAGTACTTTAAGTACACCCAAGCCACACAGTCACTATATACGTATAAACACCTATATCTCCCTCCGAGATCCGAATGCGGGATCAGTAATACGGCAGCTAGCACTGGTCATGACTCTAGAGATCTTTACGGCTAAAGTCTCTACAGTGGCCGCCTAGTACTGAAATTGGTAAGCTACTTAGTTTTGGACAAACGGATCCTCAGTTGCTATTTAAAAGGGTAAAATGTAAGGAATTATGTCATCTCTCATGCGTGGTTTCGTGGTGTAAATAATTATCATATTCAGCTAATAACTGGAAGCTATGGGGTTCGATTCCCGTTGAACAATTGAATTTTCATGTTTTCTGATTCGAGAAATTTAATGATCCTTACAACTTTACTTTGTAGAGATATTAGGTATTTTTTGAAAGCAGGAGATGTGAAAAATGAGCAATGCCCTCGCCGAGACTTGAACCACGGACCTCTCGAGTACAAGCCGAGCGAGCTGACCACTCCACCGCAAAGGCATGATAAGAATTCGGAAGAAGTACCTTATAACTTCTTTTACTCTCTTTAATTAGAGCCCATCCTAGCCTGTCTAAATCTAAATAGAACGAGAATGGAACGAATTACTAACATCCCAAAAGTTTTTAGTTTAACTGGAATCCACTGTAAATATTTGGATTCTTCAGCTAAGATTTGAGCCTAGTTTCCTCTAGTAGTAGGCAAGGTCTCAGCTATGAAACTGCAAAATTTATATGTTTTCTATTTAAAAATCATATTTGGATAATTTTTGTTTCAGAAAACGTTTCTGGTGAATAGAATTTGTTCCCATGGTTTAAATGAAATTATAACTCTGCTAAGCAGTGAGATGGATTCTGTATTATTGTATTCAAGTATTTATTGTTCAGTACAAGAAAGCGTTCATAATGAATGAATGATTCTTTCTAGATAAAATATGAAGATTTAAACTTGTTAAGAACCACATGTCATTATTAAACACAAGCTTTTCATTCCGTCCTAATAACATTCTTCATTGTTAGCAGCAAGCAAGAAAATCGTATTTTCGGTAAAATGAAAGGCTGAGAACATTCCAGTTGTCGAACTGAGTTACCCAGAAAAATGAAAAAAACGCAATTGCGCTTGCCTTTTCCTTTTAGGCTTTACGGTCGGAATTTCCAGAGGAAAAAAATTAAAAGAAAAAAAAGGAGATTTAAGTTAGAAAATAACAAAAATAAAAGAGCTAAGTTAGGAAAAGAAAGAAAAGAATTACTCAATGAAATTCAATATCTGAGTGAGGAAAAGGTACTTTGGAAGAATTAAGAAACTTGAGTTAAAAAAACTAAAAAGTAAGCTTAAAAAAACAGCGAAGTACTAACGGAAAATACTAAATTGTAAACACTTATTTTGTCATGAAAAGTTCCTTTTTTTGATGAAGAGCTCTTATATTACAGTCTAAAAACCAAGCAATTTCTACGTGCCTAAAAATTAGTTAATTTAATTAAAAATAAGAATTATCTTCAAAATAGTATTTTGCAGTAGCTGGTTCAGAAAATTCACGTTGTTTAGAAAGTTCAAATAGAAAACGTGTTATTTGTGCTGTAAAAACAAATGACGTTAAATCTTCTTTTCAGTGTCCTTAAATGGATATCGATGATAAAATTCTTGAACCGTGAGCTTGGGGAAATAATAATGTATCTACAGGAAATTAAAATTTAAAAAACCTCATGTGAGAAAACAGTTCATGAATTTGTCAAGATCATACTTCTTATTTACACAATGTTTAAGATAATTTGCCTGAGTATAAGAAAGAAGCGATCGATTCCATGCACGTCCTCGAATTTTACGCACTTATGTGTCTGTATATTGAGAGTAAATTATGAGCCTGAGAAAGCTGATGTAATGTAAAAGCAGTTATGACTTCTTGATGTATGAGCATTTAAAAACACGGTATTGAAACTTTGAGAATCGTAATCTTTAGCGCAGGAAAACGAGTACAATACATTGTAAAATCTAGAACTCTCTTCTTAACATTGAAAAACAACTTTTCTACTTGCGTACGAAAAAGAATTGAAATTTGAAAAATTTGATTTTGAAAAAAAAAGTTGCAATGCGATTTTGAAATTTCTTTTTCCAACCGGGAAACATTAAGTATCATCTCTCACTGGGACTCAAACACCGGACGTTCCGACTACCGCCTGGACGCACTTGCAGTTATATCACTTAGGCACCCAGTACGAAACGAAGAAATTCCTAATATTCTTTCTCACTTAAGCGGTCACATATACCTCAAATACTCAAAAAGACTGAGTTTTCGAATTTGGGCTCATATTAATTTAAAATTGTTTTCTGCCTCTTTTGCATCCACTCTCATCCGTATAGTTGCAGGAGCTTTTTTTTTTCTATGACCAAATATAAACATTCAGTCAGGCGTCATTTCATCGCCTGTAAAGGCAATAGACCTGGTCAACAAATCCAGGTGGGAATAATCATGCACCAATAATTTATAGTTTTGCCACTACTTATAGAGTGAGCAAGCATTCATCAGAGAAAAACAGGAAACATCAGACATGCCCTCACTGGCATTCGATCTCCAGACCTTCTGATTGCTAGCCGAACACATTACCAATCACATACCGCTAAAAGGGAGGGGAAAATTCCTTTTAAAGTAAATAAAAATATATAAAATACCTGCATATTACAGCATAACTAGTTCTTTGGACATAATATCCGAATGAGCTCTTAGGTCATCGCTCATGCTGTAGACTCAATTCAAGCAGCAAAAATTCCCGATGTTAGGCACCTGGAGAAAACATTAGGAATGAAATACAAGTTTGTCTGAAGCGTTTATTTCTGTAGCGACCATTGCAAAAGATTTCATTCCAGAAAAATGCCGAATTGCTCTACATTTCCTTAATCATCAGATCTTAAATCCACGGAATACTTTCTCTGTACGAACATTGAAAAACACATTTAATTCAACACCTCATTTACAAGATCTGTCCAGAAAGTAATACCACCATTTTTTTAAAGAAATCTATTGAGCCTATTAGTACAATTACTCAATGTTCTTCAGAATACATCCCTCCTGCTTTAACACACTACTTGTTCCAATGCTATTTCTATGTCCTATATGCGTCCTGGATGTCCGTCACAGGGATGTCCTTTAGTAGCCTCATCGTAGCCGCCTTCATATTCTTCAGGGTCTCCCAAATACTGTGCTTTGAATGATTTTTTAATCTTCGGAAGCAAAAAGAAGTGGGGTGGAGACAAATCAGGACTGAAGCAACGCAAGAGTCTCCACCTGCGTTTCCACAATTTTAAAACAAAACTTTGCGCATGGCTGCGCTAGAGTTTTTCTGATCTTGGTTTCGACCAAGCACTCACATAAGGATTCACTGAAACAAGAACTATGACCCTCCAGGAGCTCGGAAGCAACTGGCGCTCGTCGCACTGTTTTCCCAAGACTACAGCCATCCTTCCGTGCAAGCGGAAATGCTGTGCGACGGATAGCCGGGGCAGAATAAAATGGGGTGCATTACTTTCGTGACAGACCTAGTATTATCTGAAGTCCTTGACAGCCCTAGATGTACACCGAAAAGGAAACCACATAACACAAAATTCTCCTCTTCACATCCTGAAGATGTTCTTCATAGGATTAACGTTAATTCTCAGAATATCCCAAAGTATCCTTCTAACTACCAAACACATCTAGCGAGTGCTTAATATAGCATCCATGTTTACCCATAAATTAGCCTGCACAAGTCATTTCGATAGCGAATGGAATGTTGTGATTTAAAATCCTATCGACTGCATCCTCAACACATCCCGGAATATCTCGCTAGCACTTCTACTGTGTGCTTATCCTTAAGTTTTACTGCATTAATAAAGTCTAACTGAATAATTTTAAAATTTACTACAAAATCCATGTGAGTATTTTGTAATAAGCTAGCGTTATAAATAATGGCTGCATAGTATTTTTAAATAAATACCTAAAATGTTGTAAAAACCTCATTTATCGCATTCATTGTTGTCATGCAAATGAAAGGAAAATTTACAAAAAATATACGTATAAATTTACAAGAAAAATTGAGAATAAACGTCCTCAGGATGTTTGAGAACAGAAATTCTCCAGAAAGTGTAGTACGAGTGCCCTGAGGATATTAAATGATAAAGTCTTCAAAACATCTCTGGATGAATATTTTCTAGATATCTTCACATATCCGGTACACAGCTATTTACATAATTCATCCGAAGGAAATTAATTACGAAGACCTTAAGGTATCTAGAGAATCAAGATTCACAAGATATCGTCAGTGTGTCCAGAGACGCTGAGACTTAAACAGAATATCCTGAGCAAATTTAGTATTGTGGGACCAGCAATCTAGCGCAAAGTCATATTTAATTGGAAATTCGTTTCGTTTTGTTTTCTGTTTTTGTTAAATTCAGTTAGGTATTTGTCAAAGCAAAACACTCTGCCTTATGGCAGATGCTGTTGTGGAAAACCTCTGAAAAAACAGTCTCGCGTTTACTTTAGGAGGAAAAGTTTATCAAACCTCATATACGAACCTGTTTAGATGCCAAACACTAGATGAAAAATGGGTTAAATTAGGTTATGTAATTATGGCGAAGTATACAAGGGTTCTCTGCTTAAGGAAAGGGATACTTACTTAGAGGGCTCACATTCATGTTAAACATGGGAAAAGCCATGAAACCCAACTACGCTGCCAGCTCATTCAACTGAGTTGGAACCTACATTGAACTATCAGTATGCAGCTGCTTAACTACTCAGCTATCTGTACGGCCGACCTAGGCAGGTGATATGTGACGGAGAACGGGGTAACTGGCGTCTACCAGAGGTAAGCAGTTGCATGCCCCTTGTCCCCCGCTATCCAGCGCTTATCGAAGTAGTAGTTAAGGACCTGGGTGACAAACATGGCTTTACAGGGGCTAGGTAGCTGTGCCAAGGCTACAGCTTTGGAAACAGAGGGTGAAAGAAATATCTTGCAATGCAAAGGCAAATGAAAAAGGCCACTAAACAGTAGTTTTTTTTCGTGCTTTGTCCATTCGGTCATTGGTATTTCAATTAATACTCGGATATTGCGGCTTGAAATACAGGATCATTTCCAGCGTTTCTTACGAGTCAACATTATTTATTAAAATTTCGCTTGAATGTTTCTTAAATTAAGAATGAATATGATAAAGATTAAAAAAAGTTCTAAATTTTGAGTTGAAGCTGTTTTGAGTTGAACTACTCAGCTATCTGTACGGCCGACCTAGGCAGGTGATATGTGACGGAGAACGGGATAACTGGCGATCATTCTGCTTAAACTTTCGGCTGAAAAATTTAATCACTCGATTATATATAAAATTATAAGTAAGGACTTTTGAATTAGTCAATTGCAATGATACAATTCTAAGTTTCGAAGGTACGGGTACGTAAACATTAAAGCATAAGAATTTCAAAGTGGCTGAATGCAAAATTTGCAAAGTGTGATTAATTGTCGAGATTAGATGATTTTAACATTTCTTATAAAACTGTTCATTATCAATCCTTCTTGATATTAATAAATATTAAAAACATACACAGTCCAGTCACATTAATGTGACCACCACGTACTTTCCATGTCAGAGTTAAATAACCAATCACAGAAGGCAGGTGGCAGCACAGTGCAGTTGAGCGTATATAAAGGGTGTGTGAGGGCTTCGGAAAACATTTCAATCGTTGGCGTAATGCAGAAACGAAGCGATTTATCCGACTTCCAAAAGGGCATGATCTTTGGCTTTCGGGCCAAGGGTGGAAGCATTTCCGAAACGGCTGAGTTTGTGAACTGTTCGCGTGCCGCCGTGGTAAAAGTGTACCGTGCATGGCAAAATGGGACTGTCCAAAATCAGCGACGTGGCAAATGTGGTGCACCACGGGCCATAGATGACAGAGGCGAACGACGGTTGCGGAGATGCGTTCGGGCAGATAGACGGGCTACCGTTGAGCAACTGACCACCAAAATGAACCAAGGGGCTACCAAAAGTGTCTCCCAAAGTACTATTCAGCGAACATTGCTGCGTCTGGGCCTCCGAAGCAGACGCCTGGTTCGTGCACCTATGCTGACTGCTGTTCATCGACGGCGAAGGCTAGAATTTGCACGCCAGTACAGCAGCTGGACGTCCACTGAGTGGCGACAGGTTGCGTTTTCGGATGAATCGCGTTTTATGCTCCATCGGACAGATGGACGTTGGCGTATAAGGCGTGAAACCTCTGAAAGGAACCACCCTGCAACCATTGCCGGAACGGTCCAAGCTGGAGGCGGGAGCATTATGGTCTGGGGAATGTTTTCCTGGCATTCTCTAGGTTCACTGATCATTGTGGAAGGCACAATGGATCAATACAAGTACGCATCTGTCCTTGCGGACCATGTTCACCCCTACATGCGCATTGTTTTTCCTCAGGATGATGGCATCTTCCAGCAGGACAATGCGAGGTGCCATACAGCTGCCAGTGTACGTGCGTGGTTCGAAGAGCACCAAGATGAGTTTACCGTCCTCCCCTGGCCAGCAAACTCACCTGAATTAAACCCAATCGAGCATCTGTGGGACCATCTCGATCAAGTTGTTCGCGCCATGGCTCCTCAACCGCGTAATCTAGCGCAGCTGGCCACGGCATTAGAGTCGGCATGGCTCAACATCCCAGAGAACACCTTCAGGGACCTATGTGACTCTCTTCCTGCACGTCTCGCAGCAGTCCGCTCTGCGAAAGGTGGTTATTCTGGCTTTTGACAGATGGTCACATTAATGTGACTGGACTGTGTACGTTTTTGCAAAATATTATGTTCGATAACTTAACCCCTTCTTAATCGGTGTCGCATCTCACAGGTTCGGCATTTTTGTGTCCGTAAGATCAGCGTCACATGCCATGCGATGAAGGGAAAATTCCATCGTTGAAACTGAATCCGTCGCAACTTATACGTCGCTTTAAATTCTGCATTTATTTTTGTGTTTCTGAATATTGCTAAGAGACAGCGCGACTGGTCCTAGTTTCTTCCCAATTTTCGCAGTAAGATTTCCCGCCTTGGGTATCTGTTATTGAATATCCACGTGATATCTGTTAGAATTTGATCTAAAAAAATTCACTATGTTTTTATATTCGTAGCATTTTTTTGATAAAGTAAGAAAAACATTTTTTTGATTAAATAAATTATTTTGTTTTTGTGATAAATGTGTTTTTTATGCTCTGATGTCCGAGGCAGGTTGTAAGCTGTTTTAATCGTAAGGTTGGAAAACCATTTTCTAAAGCTTTTTCTACTTAGATTTAATAATTATTTTTGTGCAAATATTTATATTAAACACATCAAAATAATAGAGTTAATAAATATAGTATCACACTGCATTTCTTTTTCAATTTAAAACTTGGGTGCATTTCAGGGACAACTGGTGATCCGTGGACGGGATATCACGTATTTGGCCACCCGCAGGTTTATTAAAACCTGCTTACTGTCAAAAATATTTTGCATTTTAGAATTTAGAATGGAATATATATTAATTTTCGGCAGTAAAAAAATCTTTTTTTGGGTTAAAAATTCAAAACAAAAAAAATAAATAAATAAATGTTTCAGATTTTAAATTACGTCTAAAAAGGGCGTTTTTTTTAACGTTTTGTGTGTTACCTTCATATATTAAATATCCTGTTCTTCTCATAAAACATAAAATTCAGTTCAACAGCAATAACGCAAAATAATTTTAAAATGATCATAGTTTTAAAATTTCCGATACACAGTTCCGCGGGCTGGAGATAAAAATGTTCCCCCTCCTTTAATGGAGTGTTGCCATTACTCCTGTTATATCGTTGAGTTTGTTAATAAAAATGTTTTTAAAGTTTTACAAAATACGAAATAGTAATAAAACAAATTCCAAATTTGTGCTTCCCGATGCCCATATTCGGATGGAAACGTACGTTTTTCAAAATTGGATAGCTCTAGGTACCGTTTTTTTTATCGCAATGCGAGAAACATACATAGATTTATGCAGATTCTTCATTACTTAATTTCTTTAAATATTATACAGGGCGATAATGTTGGTGGCAACAATTTGAAAAGCGAATCGGACATTTATAGTGAATCTAAGCAAAATGCCGAAACGAAAACAATAGTCCTTCAGGGAGAAAGCCCCTTTGGACTTAAAAAAAAACCTACCGGGAAGGGGTTAATGAATATTTTAGAAATTTCGAAGAATTTATAGCTAATGTAAGCCAATAATAATTTCCTAAAATCAGACAAACTTATTTATATTCTTAAAAATTCAGCCATTTCTAAAATACGAAATTTTAATAAAAAATATTATTATTATTCATTGAAACTTAGAAAATTATGTGCATTCTGAAAGTGCAGTAGCACATTATAGAGTTACGAAATTTTGGGGCAAGCGGAATTAATAAAATTAGCCTATAAAAATATTCTTCAACGAAAACTTTTACGTGTTATCAAATTAAAATCACCAATAAAAGGAACCATTTTGACGACTCTAAGAATTTCACAAATCAGATTTACCTTGCATAGGTAATATCATTAAAATAATTTTTAGGATGATAAACTGTGCCTGAAACTGCATCGATTTAAGTTTCCTGGTAAAAAAAAAATCTGATATTTTTAAGATTGCGTTTTAAGGTCCACTCCTTATTCTTCATTCTGTTAGATTTTATAAGCGTTAAATATTCAAAAAATATCTTTAAAAGGAGGGATTTTTCAATTTGATGGTTATAAAAATGTATGAATCTACTTTTTTTTCTCAGAATGACTGGGAAGCAGGTTTCTTTAAATATGCGTTTTTTAAAACTCAAAAACGAAACGCTCATGAGATCAAAATAAGTCAACAAAGTTATTTGATAAAGTTTACAGAATTTGTCAGATATTAAATTGTAAAATATAAGAGGGTTACTAATAATTCCCTCTATTTTAAAAAAGAAAAATGTTATCTGTCATTTGTAAATTAATATACATAACATGGAAACGTTTTCTGAAAATTTTCAACATTACCGCTAAATTGGAAATATTTTTTAATTTAATATGGATACTTTAATATTCAGTCTTAGAATTTACCCATCTAAGAGCGTTTAAATTTACTGACAACTGAAAAAATAATTACGATATCTGTCTAAATATTACATATCAAGAAATCTCATCTAAGCTTATATATTTCATAAGCGTTTCCTTTTCGAATTTTTTCGTGTTATGATGCAGAGCTTTAAATATAATTCTCGTTACGGAAATACATGCATGAAGTTATAGTTGGAAGAAATTATCGGGAACGTAGCTTAAGTTAATCATGCATACAGCGCTAACATAACATTGAGAACTCCATCAAAAAATTCATGTTGTATGTGTCGCTGGTTAATGGGTGGGGCATAATGGGGTGGGTAATCTCCTTCAGTAAGCACGCTCATTGCTACCTGTTATCACACTTCCATTGTAAAAGTATTTCCTTAGCGTTAATTTGCCTAGGTCACGCTCTTTAACATGAAGCGAACCAGGAAAGGCATAATGTGTGTTACGAAGTTTAGTCATAATCTGGATTTGCATTTGGCGACGTTTAAATTGCGACATTTATATTTCTGAGGACTTTCTGAGGACGTTGGGTGTCAGAATACAATGGCAGTGATCCTATATATTACATTCACGTTTTCATTTAGGAACATATTGAAACAAGCGGTTGAAGGAAACTCATGTTGTTTCACAAATGAAGCACAAAACTGACTCTTGCCAAATTCATATTCCTCAAAATTATTTAAACGCTTTTTATCAACTTATTGGAAAAAGATGAAAGACTGCTATACTCATTAAAATTAGTAGTTATAAATTTACATATATTTACATACCTAAAAGCAATAGCAAATTCCTTGCCAAGTGCATACTAAACTGTATAGCAATTATGAAAGTACTATTGTAACAATTCTTTTTCGAAATCCAGCTGTATGTTTCGCTCGATTGCATATGATATCTGGGAAAAAAAGTTACTCTAAAATAAAGTAAAACGTACTTTGAAAAAAGTTACAAAATATCAGGCTTTAAACACTAGATTCTAAAACAATACAGAATCTAAGATAAGGATCAAATACTTTCAAACAGCACATCAAACATAACTGCATATACGCATATGTTACCGGAATGTTTAAAACCCCGGTGCTCTGTAGAACGCCTGGGGTTTTTAGGCAAAATGTGAAAATATAACAACTATTTTATACTTTTCTTAGGCATTGTATAAAATACCTATATAGTACTATATATATATATATATATATATATGCTATGCAGCATTTTGACTGCCAAGCTGAAATTGCAAATGTTCACCATGGGGCCAAAAATTATTTTTTTGTGTAATTTGTATTTTTTCAACATAAAACGATATATAAAAATATTATTTTTCAGTCTGACTCATTTTGCAACATATGGTGAGATTTTCATCCTGGCGTTAGTATAAATTCTTCCATGAGTGGCCTTGGCTATCCTTTTTGATAGCCAGCTAAATTTGTCATTCATAACTAAAATTACTTATTTAGATTTCTGTTTCCGTAGCTTAATGTCTACGAATACTTAACACACAAGGAAAGGTGTTAAGTGGTAAAGAAAACACTAAGAAAAAGTGTTAAGTGATGCAGAAAACTAGGATTAGAATTGTTCTTAGGAGTTGCAGTAGTTAACGCATGGGTTGTATTAGAGACATTAGACACATTGTATTTTTGAAAGCAAGAGAGATGAAAAATAAGCAATGCCCTCACCGGGACTCGAACCATGGACCGCTAGAATACATACCGAGGGTGCTGACCATTACACCACGAAGGCATGCGAAGAAGGCGGGAGAAATACCTTATATACTCCCCCTTTTAAAAGGCGACCGGGGATTGGGGGACACAGTCGCCAAATCCTGATGATGGAGAATCATCATCTCTTTTGTTTGGGCGCCACTTGTAGAGACATTAGGTTATTTCGAAGCAGAAGAGATGAAAAATGAGCAATGTCCTAGCAGGGATTTGAAGCACGGACCTCTCAAATACACACTAAGAGTGCTGACCACTGCACCACGAAGGCATGTGATGAAAGCAGGAGAAATACCTTATAGTATATCCACATGTAACAAAATCAAAACTGAAAATTCTTAAATTTAGGGAGAGCTTAGTTTTTCAGCTGTTTGGTATGGCTAGCGATCCCGATCGTAATGAGAAAGTATGTAAAAAAACTCACCACCTGATTGATAGGGTCCATAAAAATGGTAGAACATTGCGACGTAAATGTGATATATGCTATATCAAACATTTCTAAGACGGAAGGTTGTGAACAAGAAAGAAGAAAAGCAAAGCTAACTTCCACATACTGTGAGAGTTATCCTGACCAGCCTCAAATGTGTCATAATTGCTTCCATGCCAAACACTGGATGTAACTGTATCCTAAAATAAAGGATATAACATACTGTTTTTATAGTCTTTTATTTACTGATATCGTTTTTGATAGCCAAGGCTTGAAGTGTTAAAACACCATGGCTGTCCCACTTCGACTGCCATGGCTATCACATATGATAGCGATGGCAGTCAAAGTGTTAGGCAACCTATGAAAAAACGTCATGATAAGGGTATTGCTTAAAAGGCACATATTCAGCAAAAATAAAAATGTCATTTAAAAAAATAATGAAAATGTTCCATTAAAAGCACTTATATTCAAAATAAAATTAATATCTTTCTTAGTAAAATACAAAATGTATAAAAATGCTTGAAATTATGGAATGAATGCATGAAATGTGTGGATAGTGTATGCGTTAAATGTGGGAATATTCGAAACGAAAAGGAGATGCTTTTGACATTTCGATGGTTTGGAATCTGGTATTTTAATAAAATACTTAAGAAATATGTGAAATGTTAGTAGTTTCTATATTGCCGACAAGTTTTCGACATTCTATAAAATACCTAGATGTTCTATTGAGTACCGACTTTCATACATTGCCAGTAATAAATATGCATTTCTTTTTTTCTCCTGGGGATGCATAATACGCTTTTAAATTTTAAGAAGTAATAATTTTCCAAGAAATCAAAATGCATTTCTTCTTTCTTTCTTTCTTTTCTTTTTCTTACGTTTCTGTCTCCCTCAAATGTTTCTAGGAGGCATATTTTCCGTTTATTGGGATTAAATTCAATACGGAATGATTAAGGGTAGAGCAAATTAAAAATCAATTTAAGAAATTTTATTGATATATTTCCCTGCCATATCTAGATTAAGGACAAGTACCTAAGCAACATCGGTACCGAAACAATATTTACATTAAGATATCACCAAAACAAATACCATAAAAGCCCTCGGAAATGTTCTGTCAGAATTTTATATGAGTACGACATTATAAACTTTAATTAATATGCAGGTTCACTAATACAAAAACTCCAAACTTTGTCAGACAGGAAAAGATCAAATTCGAGCAGAGTAAAAACAAGAATTATTTTATAAAATTTCCTTGCTGCCTTTCTATATTAAAAATGAGACCGCTACCAACTCTATAACCTCCGATTTAATTCGAAACAAATATAGACTCTAAAATTTGAGTCAAAACCCATACATTGTAATCTTCGAATGATTCCCTTCAAAGTATTATATGAGACAGCCTTGTTTAGTTAAATTAATTTCATACAATATATAAGGTCAGCCATAATTTACTTAAAAATTTTGTTTCATGATTTTGCATTACATTCCTCAGTTCCTATTTGTTATGCATAAAAGAAAAATAAAATTAGTCACCTACTAACTATTACTACTACTATCAATAGGTCCAATGAGAATCGAAAAGCGTCCATACGTCTTTAACTCCTATAATATTTTTTTCTAAGTGGGGACGGTTCGGTTGAGTTACTTAAATACGGCAAAAGACATTAAGAATATCTGCCTAAAGCGAGAAAAACACTCGTGGAGTAAATTTTAAGGGAAACTGCTTCGTACTCGCGTTAAACGTAGAGAAGTGAACCATGCAGCCAGCTTGTTTGCCTGTTGATGCACGCACGGGGAACTCCCAGTGATCAGGGGTCTTAACCACTTGGGCCCTTGGTAAGACCACTAAATGGGAACAGTACCTACTTTAGTTCAGCGAAAGAATTAGTTTAATTAAGCCCTTACATTCTCTGTTAGGCCATGGCCCGAACTCCCTCTAAGTCAGTTATTAGCTTTTCGTCCATCAGCTATAGACTTTGGAAAACAAATTAGTTTAGAGGTTGCCTGAATACAATATTTTAAGGAACCTCGATGATTATTAAACTTTACACCACTAAACATTACTTACTGCTTCCATTATTTACATAAGGTTATTATAAAACTAAATTTAAATTATTTATGCAGCTATAATATCAGTAAATATAATACATATATGCTTGTAAATAGAACAATGTAAAACGTTTATAAATTTACATTTAAAAAAGTAAAATCTTTGCTAATTTTAGAAATACAAAAATACTAAAGAGAACAGCATAGGAAGAAGGGAGCGGGACATAAGAATTTCGTGATTGGTTGTACAGGTGTAGTTCACACTACTAACTGTAATGGAACACCCCAGTTTTGATGGAGAAGATCCCGAGAAATGAATCTGAGAGTCTTTAATCAGCTACCAGGAGCCACCACAAAGGAATTTTGACTCGCTGTTATTTTAAGTGTCTCTATCCTGCACAGAGACTGTATACTTACAAACATCCATGTCTTTTCTGGGATTGATTCCAGGGCCGAACGGTAGACCAGCCAACATCGTTAACCACTGTATATTCAGAGCGTCATGCTTAAGAGTAAAATAATTAATTTTTTAACGTTAAGTTTGTCAGAACTGAGTGTTCTGTGCATAGTCTTGGCAAACATCTTAAAGTAACTCCTTAAAATCCTTAAGTCCTGATCTGGAACAGGGAGCTGAATGCAGCTATGTTCTGGTTGTAGACACTGTGCTTTAGTGGTAGAATAACTGCACTTGAAAGGGATTTAAAATCCTCTTTTATTAAATCAATATTATTTACAAATCACTTCCCAACTCGGGAGGGATACAGAAAGTAACGACCACACTTGGGTCTAAATGAACAATCAGATAAATTTAAACTAAAGCTAAATAGAAATTTACTTAATCCTTGCTCACAGAGCTCTACGCGGAGTTGGCCTCTAACTAAATGGTGCGTAGCAAAATTTACTAATACTAGCGCAATTGGATTTATTTCAATAAGCAAACACGTAGCAAGCACGATGGCTTAGAATTTAGCTGCTAGCTAGTCAGGCGAACGTCGAATATAATGACCGCGATCAGAGACTAAAAGCTCTCTCACACTGAGAGGTTTCTACCACTGGTTTAAATAGTCATTGGCTCCACTTCAAAATTAGCGTAAGCTGAAAACGCGCGCTTCTTCTGACGGGAAGTTGAAACTAAGAAGAGATACAAAGATTTAAATTAAAATAAACCTTTGTTAGTTTAACTAAAACCTTACAAGTTAAAGGAAAACATTTTAAGCGAAAATAAAATTGAAATAATCTGCGAAGAACTGCCAGACTATGACAAATACCAAAACGAAAAGCCTACGAGGAAACAAAAAAGGAGATACTGCGTTGTAGCAAATAAAAGATATAAGGTATTTTCATCCTCCATTCCGCATGCCCTCGTGGTGCAAGTGGAGCTCTCGTCGCGTATTTGGGAGCTTCGGAATTCGAATTCCGGCGTGGGCACAGCGCATTGTTCATGTTTCTGCGTCTATATAACCCAATGACTTTACAGTGGTGACACTCTACCGTGCTAAAAAAAAAAAGTGGTGTACACAACGTCACAGCCAGGATCACAACCAACAATTATTCGTCACAACCAGGATCTGGTGATTAGATTTCATTTCCAGTCGCCCTTTAAAAGCGGGAGGGGGGTATATAACGTATTTTCCTCGCTCCTTTCCGCATGCCTTTGTGGTGTAACTTAAAGTTCGCTCGACGTGTATTCGGGATGTCCGGATTCAGAATCCAGGCGAAGACGCCGCACATTTTTTATGTTCTTACATCGATATAACCTGACCTTACACAGGAATAAAGAGTAAGTCAGCTCAAACAATAATAATAATTAAAAATTTGAAAGCTTTCAGATTTTACATTACATCCCAAGGGGCGTGATTTTTGTTTTTGTTTGCGGGCTACCTTAATTTATTAAATTCCATGTTCTTCTCACTTAAACCATAAAATTCATTTCAATAGCAATATCGCAAAATAATTTTAAAGTACACATACCTTTAGAATTTCCGTTACACAGTCTCGCGCGCTGGACACCATTTTTTTTCGTACAGTGTTGCCATTTCTCGCCTTTGAAATAGCTGAGTTTGTTAATAAAAAATTCGTTAAATTTTTACAAATATGAAATAAATAATTAAAAAAATTCCAATTTTAGGCTTCCAGATGCCCATATTTGGGTGGAAACGTACGCTACTCAAAATTTGATGGCTCTGAGTCACAATGCGAGAAAAATACATACATTTATGCAGATTCTTCATTATTTAATTTCATTAAATACAATACAGGGCTATAACATTTGGTGGCAACATTTTGAAAAGTGATACAGCCGTTTATAGTGAACCAGCGCAAAATGCCAAAACGAAATTAATAGCCCTTCTGGGCAAATTGCCCCTTTGAAATAATAATAAAAATAAAAAGATGCAATTCGTTGATTAAAAGAAATTTCGTTTGGACTTTATATGTAGATTTTCCCTCTTATTTTCTAAAGAAGCTGTAAAATTATCTAACAAGAATTTGAACTTTCTGATTCCAAAATTGTTCCAGAAAATGCTGTATACCCTATGTGCATTAAATTTAAAATTTAAATATTTAATATATAACTATTTTATATTTTAAAAGTTTGGTGGTTATAGGATTTGTTTCTATGGCATTAATAAAAATTTATATTTAAATAAAGACGTTGACATACATCAAGAAATTTCGAGTACTATTTGATTTTTCAGGTCAACAAATTTGTCGACTTTTTGACAAGTCTATTTCATATCCCCGGGAAATATTTTTTCCAATACTCTTGAATTCAAATCCAACATGCTTACTGGCGGAGACACATTGAAAGTTTTATATCTGGTAATCTTGCCACCAACGAAAATAGTTTAGGATCTATTTCTTGAAACGAATCTGGGGCGATTTGGGAAAATCGAAAAGAAGGCGTCGCACTCCGTGATATTCACAGATTTAGCTTCGAAATGTGCTTTTCCCTTTCGTCATTTACAAGCGAATTCTATTGCCTAAGATATAGAAAGTCATATGAGTTTCACATGTTTGCACCTTCACGTACATGATTACACTAAGTCTTAAACTACGAAAATATCATGCTTGAAATTTAAAAGGGTTTGCCTGTTCATTTTTTCAATCAACTATAAATCATCCACGATGTTATGCGTCAATGATATGAAAAGTACATTAATTACACTAAAATAAATAATGTTATACTGAAGATACATATGGACTGTTAGAGCTTGTTCCCTCTTCTACTTTTCTCTTTAAATTTCATCTGAGACGTGTAGTATGGTAGTAATTATCTTTTACCAAAAATATTCCCCTTTCTTCTAGCAAAATTATTAAAATACTATAAATTTTCAATCAAAAAAAAAGTGTTTTCTTTAATTGCAGGACATGCAAAATACAAGAATTCAGATTTCTGTTCTGGTACACGTAAAAAGCATTTTGTTTTGTTGGAACTTTTGTTAAAGAGGAAAACTTAATTTTTTTAAGTAAAGCTTATTTTTTGAAAGTTGTTCTCTTAAGCAGAACTTAGAATCATTGAGTACGGATGGTTAACTTTATTCTGCTTAATATATTTCTGCTTTAAATAAAATATGATAAAAATCTATATTAACGAATGAAGCAGGAATCTTCGTCCCTATCTACATAATGCTACAAACAGTTTGTTTTTTAAAAATCTGCATGAATCGCGGTCTTTGCATTTCTCCTTTGCACTGTAACTTGTAGCACATCTAGCTAACACTAGAACATCCGCAGTTTGAATTTCTACGAGAACATAGCTGAGTTATCCTATTTTCTAGATCCAGAAAAATATAATAGCTCTGCAAGTGCCTCTCCCAGTCATTCTTTAAATAAAGAGGCGGCAGAATGTGAGGGATTTCTATTTTCTTCCAAAGAGTTCTCGTTCTATAAATGATAGGACGTCCATTTGTCAACTAAACATCAAAATATTCGCATTGCGTTGAAGGCATATCTGATTTTGTCACGCTTCCCGCTCGAAACGTCTCATAGCTCTACACGATTTTTGTACCTCAATGAGTATCTTTCTTTAATCATGAAGAAAGATTACGTCATACTGTCGGCCTTTGTTAAGCTGAACCCGGCGATGCTTACGCGCACAGGTGAAAAAACTCAATCCGTTCGTTTGTTGGAAACGTCTGTTTGCAATTTCAGCGAAATGAGTCGGCTTATTTCCTATTTTGGTACAATCTCACAGCAGTCTTGTTTTCTAACTACTACATGGATGCAGGCAGCCAAAAGGAATAAAAATATGTCATAACATTTGCAGTGAATAACTAAAAAGGCATGTCAGTGCTTACATGGGACGGGAAATCATTCCTTTCTTTCCTAAAATGAAACCTCCTTTCTTTCTTTTCTTTTCTTCCTTTCTTTTCAATCAAACATTCCTTTCTTTCCTAAAATGAAAATTGAATTTTCTTCTCAATTTTTCATCAAGAATTCTACCATCGGGGGTTATACTGTACTTAAAATTGCTCTAAAGCTACTAGACTACAGTGCTTGAAACTACCAAAGTGAATTTACAAAATTAAAATTTGCAACGCTATCATAATTAATTAAACCACGGTTATTTTATCAAAAACATGCTATGCAACGAGTTTATGAATGCCGGTTGTTAGTTTACACTTTAGTACCCCAAACCCCTTGGATTATGAATTCTTATTGTGAAAAGTACAGGTTTCTTATTGCGACTACTAAGAGGTTTAAAAACTATATGTGAAAGTGAATTTGTAAGGTTGATCATTATTTTGAACATTATCTTGATGCCCAAACCAACTTTTAGACCTTTACTTTGCAAATAGTTTGTTCACGAAACTTACGCCTGTTCGCTACTGTTTACAGTGTACCAATACAAGAAAAACTTCTGGCATTATACATTCTTATTGTAAAGCTTATGAGTTTCTGCTATGACTACTGTGAAGCCTAAATTATAATGTGAAAGCGAATGATAACTCTTTTGAACATTATCCTAGTTAATTAATAAAGCCAAATTTCAAAAAGAAGTTTATACTTTTTAACCCTGGTTTATATCTTAGGCCATAACTTTTAGCATTATGAATTCTTGTTGAAGAGCTCATGATTTTCTATTATTACTGTTAAGAAGGCTAAATTAAAGATAAAAAGAAAATTTATAAGATTGGCCGTTCTTACGAACATTCCCGTGATTAGTTAATCAAATTAACTTTAAGAAACTTTCTCCGAAAAATGGTTGCTCACGGAATTAGTGTATGTTGTCTGCGATTTACATTATAGACCAAAGCTTTCGATATTACGAATTCTATTAATTTCTATTATGATTATCGAAAGCCTAAATTATTGTATGAAAACGAATTTGAAGCTCGATAATTCTTTTAAACATTGCCATAATTAATTAACCAAACTAATTCTTATGAAGCTTACTAGAAAAATATTTTTCTTCTTTCGAAGTTAGCATTACATTCGTTGTCTAATCCATTACTACAGAAAATATTAAACCTTACATTCACTAAAGCTATTCACCGCAAAGAAACCAGAAAAACTTTTAACACTGCTTATTTAAAGTATTTATTAAAATATGGCTTGCTCTGAAGCATGCACGAGCTTCATTAGTATTATCTGCACATTCTGCAGCAAATGGAAAGGATCAAAACTCAACTGGAAATGCAATTTTCAGGTTTGAGGAAAGAAAATAAAAAGATGCATGCGGCAGTAGCTGATTGTTGCTCAAGCCGTGGTAACGAAGTTACTCTTAGAGCTAGTCGAATAGTCGAAGAAAGAACATCTAATTACGGATGCTGAAGAGGAATTCCTTAAAATACTTCCTGGTGAGAACAGGAAATTTAATCTCTCGCCAGAGATTTCGAATTATTATCATGTGTTTCTAGCTACAGAAACAGACATTCAATACTCGGAAACATTTTCTAAGCATGGCATTAGATGCTTTTCCGTAAACAAAAGTATTTTCGATGTAGAAGAACTGACAAAATAGAGGCAGGAAATTTTTAACGTTGCAGCACTATATTTCAGTTAACCAGTATAAGGAATTGCTATGTTATATCATAATTTTATATGTAAATTTTATACATGCACTTATTAAAGACAATATAATTTTGAAAAAAATAAAAGTCATCAAGTATTTTGAATTAATTTTAACTCTGAGAAATTAAACTGAGATTTTAATCTAATGGTTAACATACGAAGTTATCTTAGTATATTAGCTAGTGATCACAGTTAACAACTTTCAAATTGTCAGCAGAAGACCAAGCCAAATTTATCCAACTGAAACATTCCTCGAGGCTCACAACAAAAAATTACAAAACAAGCAAAAACTAAAACTTATCGCAAAAACGCATTGAAAATGTAAAGCTACTTACACTAAGCTAACCCCCGGATGGTCGACGCAGAGAACTGTGTGAAGCTACTGGCTAGGATTTGTACCTAGGCAGTCTCGTCTACGGGGGCATAAAATTCATGAGCTTGGCGGATCCAGAACCCAAAGGAAAGTCGTTTCATACAACTGGACTGCGGGGGGATTGGCCTTGTGAGGACAGAGGTAATAATTCTGTATTCCGTCCGCCGGTTGGTCCATTAGAGGGAGTGCTCCTCTGGTGACGAGAGAGATAATATTTCTGTTCTCCGTCTGGTGTGGTAGGTCCGCAGAGTAAGGGTCCGAGCCCGCGTAGTATTGGCGGGTAGCATCTTAGACGACCAGTCAAATTGTCAGACGAATAGAGCCGCACCCTTCCATAAGACCGAGAACCGGGAGTGGTGACCCCGCGGGCCCGGTCGGATTGGTTGGGAGCAAAAATTTGAAAGTGTCGCTTGTAAATGTGAGACGAGTACCAGGGAGCAAGATACTAACATCACGATAGTAGCTAAATTTTGCCTGTCTCCCGCCTCCGGACTAATTCGGAGGATTTTAGTGGTAGAATAGGGTGTGTAGTGGCAAATCAAAAGGTTCTGGTGGAACACGTTTAACCTAGAACAAAGTCTTGCACTAAGTTAAATTTCAAATCGCCGCAGAGCGAAAGCACAATTGAAATCTAAATACCTGGTAGGTATACACTGCGATTAAATTCTTTACTCATTTTTTCACCATAAGCATTTACATTTTGAGCTGTGATTGGATAAAACAATGGTTCTCAACCAGGAAGAATTTCCTTCTTGGACGTAATTTCAAGCTTCATAGGGAGAATGCTGTTTGTCTTTTATTTATCTGTTAAGTATTTAGTTTTCGTTAATAAATACAAAAAACTAGTTTTGTGCAAGTTTTGGTATTATCATCTTACTAAACACATAAAAAATAATCTAAATTTAAATAAATGTCTATGTAGTTTTCAAGTTTTGGAAAGGAGGGGGGAAATGAGGGTCTAGCAATGCTGAAAGGGGTGCAAGGGGCTTGAAAGGTTGAGAACCCAGGGCTATGAGAACCACAGAAATAAAAAGTATCCTTATTGCTACTCTTACGTAATGCCGTAATGCGGATTAATTTTCAGATGACTCACTTAAAATTCGTATATTAGTGTTTTTAAAACAGAAAGAGAGATAGTAGTCAAGTTAAAATGAGTAATCTAAAGGACATTGCTAAATTAAAATTATTAGTTTTCTTTCATATTTTATATCTCATATATATCTAATAATACACACACATGTATATCTTTTACTGCCTAGTCGTAATAGCTGAGTGGAAATAGCAAGAAGATGACGTTGATAAAACTAATTTCGGCGAATCAACATCTGTGTTTTTAGGCACATCAGAATTATTTCTTTATAGATAACATAGTTTTTGATCATAAGCAATTACAATAATTTTCATATACACAGGAAAAAGATACGACGTCATTTTAGGCAACTAATCATAGCAGCGTTAAGATGCTGACAGGGCAGAAGTTAAGAAAGGTATGCGACGTAATTGCTTGTGACGCAGTATTTATACTAAATAGATGCATAAGTATAACTAAGCTGTGACTGGTTAATTTTAGGTTTTAGTTATCTTTTTCAAGCAGCGTTTTGTAACATGGAAAGATCTCGAATTTGGTAGAACAAATGAATTTAGAGGGAGAACATAAAATCTAGAATGGTTAATTTTGAAGTCGCCAATCATGTCTTAGCGCAGCCATCGTATTTTGTTATTCCTTACATATATCAAACATAAAATAGACATTTTTCGAGGAAAATTTTAATGCTGTTGGTATAAATGTGGTTGCGTTTTTACTTATGACAGTGTATGAACCACATACGAAATAAAAAGGCTCATTCTGAACCACATTAACAAGTTTATTATTATTCTAATAGCCATTTTTTTCATAAAACTGTGTTAAACAATGAGTACTATTAATCTGCAAATTAAACTATTCTAAAATGAATTTTTGGACATGCATTAAACATTCGAAACAATTTTGTGATGAACAGGAGGTATGAAATAATGAATGATGAATTACGTTTTAAGGCATCGTATAATGACCTGCTCAGTGCAATGTATCAATTAAAAAGGAAAACTTTCTTTCTCTTTGATCTTGTCAGGACTGGGTGTTTGGTGCATACTCTTGGCAAACATATTCGTGAAATACTTTAAGTCCTGATCTTGAACAGGGAGCTGAATACAGCTATGTTCTCTGGTAGAAAACTGTGGTTAAGTGGTGGAAGAACTGCACTTAAGAAGGATTTAAAATCCTCTTTTATTAAACACAATTATATACAGCCACTTCCCAACTCGGGAGGGATACAGAAAATAATGACCGCACTTGGGTCTAAACTGAACAATCAAATAATTTAAACTAAAATTAAGTAGAAATTAAATCGTCGTTTCTCACAGAGCTATAAACGCGAGGTTGGCCTCTATGCTAAAGGGTGCGTAGCAAGATTTAACTAATACTAACGCACTTAGATTTACTTAAATAAGTAATAGAGTAACAGCGCTAAGGCTTAGAATTTAAATACTAGCTGGTCAGGCGAACGTCGAACAGAGTAGCAGTGGTCTGAGACTAAAAGCTCTCTCACACTGAGAGGTTCCTGCCTATCGCTTAAATAGAAGCCTGGCTCCACTTCAAATTAGCATAAAGCTGAAACGCGCGCTCATTCTAACGGGAAGTTGAAATAAGAACAAATAGGAAAGAAAAAATTAAAATAAAACTTTGTTAGTTTAACTAAAACCTTACAGTTTCTTTGATTCAATGGGCACCGAAATGTATATGCTGCTAACGCCAAAATTTTAGAGAACCATTTTGAATGAGAATAGCCAATAGCCCAAAATCATGCATGAGGAAATTTATTAAACAATTAGTTTGAAATACATAACAAACCAACAAATAAAAAAAGCGACATATTTAACACAAAAGGCATTCCAGTTACGTTATAAAAAGGTTTCTTTTAAGAAATACATCACAGAATATTGGCATAATTATTTTCGCAAAACATTAAGGGTAACTGAAGTAGCTTTAATTATTCGAATTTCGGCAGTTCCGAAAACTTTGGCTCCTTGTCGAAATTTAAACGTATTGCAATTACTTTCCTATTATATAATCTAAGAGAATTCAGTTTAAATTTTTTTCCGAAGTGTAAAATCCCACTTCCTGTTTTGCAAAAGCAACTGTTAACTCCGTGTAGCATAAAATGTAAAGCAAAGATAATGTATTGCCGATAAGTACGAAAAGGTAGTTCAGTTAACACAGCATGTCCAATTTAACTCACTTCAATGAAAAATGCCTTTCTACGATAATACTATTCAAAAGCTTTTATTACGTTAAAGAAATCGTATTTATTCGTTTCCAGCTAATTTTACTTTCTTTTTGTCATCACCTGAAAGGATATGCTTCCTCTACAGAAAAATACGAACTCAATAAAAAAGTTTGAAGAAAAATCGAGCTGAATGCTCATTTCACAAAGTTTTTTCCATTCTATAACAATAGCAGCGGAAAAACGAACAAACTTACTCCATTCAGGTGAGAAATTTTTTTCTCTTCGATTTTTCTCTTATCAAAAGTAAGAAGCCACTTACTTAAAGACTTAAAATACAAACTTTTTAAAGTTTTTTTAAGTTTTTAAGTCCATTTCACACCCAATTTGTGTTTCTGGAATGTAAAGTGTTAAGCTTTCTAAGTTAAAAAGCATGAAGAAATAGTTTATAATTAGTATAAGACATGAAATTATTTTTATTTAGGTGTCTATCAGAAAGATATTTGTTTTTATGAAAGTAGGCAAACGAAAAATAAGATATCTTACTGAAATGTGGTTTCTGGTAAAAGAAAAAAAAACGCAAAACGTTTTCCTAGCGCAAGTGTTTTTAACGATACTCACTACACGGTCCTAGTGACTTAATTTCTCAACTAAAATGGCATCAATATGACGAAAAGCGGAGAATAGTTGCTATAAAATTCCATGTACAGTAAATTCTTGCCGAACGAGGATTTCTGGAACGTTATATTGCATATACGTGTATCTTAATTGTCTCTATTTAATTTGCCCAGCACTATAGTTTCTTTCAATCAGTTGCAATACAAAGTTCAGTTATTAACACTGGAGTTTTGCTGGCATCAGCTCCGGTCAGAAATTATCAACAGTTTTAATAAATATCTGTCGATAAGAAATGAGGCGAAAGAAATCCTACACATTGTATGAACAACTGACGACGAAGTGCACTCATGTCCATAAATTAAGGATAATGCAAATTCAGGCAAAGGAAGAGTTAGAAGCAAAACAAATTTGACTCATTTGTAAAGCTTATTTATTAAACAAAAGGTAAGGAGCAAAAAAAGAAGCTTTATGTTTCATATTATTAAAAAAATTAGCGATTTTTTCTCCCTGGAGCAAATTACAAAAAAAACCTATTTACAAAAAACCAATATTAGGTGATATATTTATTTTAGAGTTCGATTTCCGCGTGACCCCGAATTATCCTTAATTTATGGACATGAGTGTATTTCCAGATATGAAAGAAGTCGAAGAGTTAATCGAGGATTGACAAGTCGATCAGCAAACAGTGAAAGCAGTGATGGTGGAGATAAAGCGTTTTCTACTTACAAGAACTTAAACGAGTTACTAAAAAGGGCAAAGGAAACATTGTCCTAAATAAACAACAGCGCTTAAATAAAATAATAATATTTTCCTTTTACAGTTTTCCTTTTCCTTTTATAGCAAGGTTTGGATTATTTAAAATATACACACTTTTTTAACCCAATTTGCACTTGTTTTCTATTCAACGTTTACTTTGCAGAATGAGATTTTACCACACGCGCGATGTGTTAATTGTGCAGCCTTCGCGCTCGGCTAGTGCTTACTGTAATGCATAAATATGCTTCGTGAGAAAATACAAAAATGCACTTCTTAAAATGAAACATTTTATACTAGAATACAAAACTTTTGCGAGTATGGGAATCAGGGTGACCACCATTACTTTATTTTTATTAGATTACACTGTCTGAATATAGCAAAGGGAGGGATGTCTTCGTGGAGGACGTTCTAAAGGAAATTGGTTTCCATTGATGTTACACATAAGGAAAGTGCGAAAAGCAACTATGCAGCCAGTCCGTTTGCCTGTGTTCGAACTCAGGACAAAATGGCACTATTCTTAAATCCTTAAGTTTGTTAATCAAAAATTCCATAAAGTTTTACAAAATATGAAATCGTTAATAAAACAAATTCCAAATTTCAAATTTTGGGCTTCCAGATGCCTATATTCACAGCAGGATGACGGCATTCAAAATTGGATGGCTCTCGGTACCGTTCTTTTATCACAATGCGAGAAACATACATACATTTATGCAGATTCTTCATTATTTACTTTCTTTAAATATAATACTGGCCTCTAATATTTGTTGGCAACAATTTAAAAAGTGATTCGAAGTTTATTATAGTGAATCAAACTGAAAATGCCAAAACAAAATTAATAGGCCATCTGGGCAAATTGTTCCTTTGGGCTAAAAAGGAAAGGAAAATATGTTGCTGTACATTAGAAAGTTCGCCAAAGGAATTATTCTTGGAGAAAACTGAAAATAATATGCGCCAAGATAAATTTTTAAATTTCTTCGTAAATTTAGCACCAAATTTTACGAAATTTATATTTACGTATAATCTGAGTCGGAAAGTCGCGCTTTCGAGACATGAAAATTGCAATTTCAATTTCATCAATTGGCTCAGTAAAACGGGAGATGTGAAACTTTCCTTTTTTTTCCTCCCGCAATGTACATTAATTAAATAATAGAAAATAAAATTTTAAACAGTTTAAATATTAAAATTGTGTGGCAAATTAACGCACGCTTGTCTAACTGTTGGAACTTGTAATATGATAATTGTCAACTGCAACTCTTCAATTCATAGATGACTAAAGCGCAGCAAGTCTTGACATTGTTCAATTATGTATCCGTCGAACGTAAATTAATTTAGCAATTTTACATTTAGCTTATTTATAATTAGGAGCTAATAATATCGTTAATTGTTCTAAAGACAGAGAAAAATTTTAAATTATAAAACATAAATCTAAAACAATCTGAAAGACTTCAGATTAGTCAAAAAGATTTGTTAAGAACTTTTACGCTTTGGCTGAGCTCGCAATCTACCAGTCTGCTGCTGCACTCGCTTCTGCTAGCTTTATTATTAAGAACCATTTTCTTCACACTTAAACATGTTCGATTCAATAGCAAAATTTAGAAAATTCAAAAGCAGGATACCAGCATAAGTTTAGAATTCCCCATGCAGTGTTTAGTGTTGGTATTCTTTATTATAATTATTATTTATTTTTTAAGCTTTTTTTCAGTTTATCATATTCAGTCAGTTTTCTTAGTAAGATGGCTTGCTATGCTCTTTCCTGTCATGTTATTATTAATGTTTTGTGCGTTAACTTTGTTTATTAGGGTTGGCAACTAAGTAATTGCGGATTTCACTCATAGATGGCTTCAGTTGAATTTTTAGGTTTGCAGACGTAGTACAAATGTAAAACACATTTTGTTATTTGATAGTTGGCAATTCAGCTGTAAATCAGTAAAAAAAGTTTTTTGATCGGTTGCGTAGTTTTCGTTTGGCGTTTGTTGAAAAATGGAAAATCAAAAGGAACATTTTCGTCATATTTTGCTATTTTATTTCCGCAAAGAGAAAAACGCATCGCAGGCTCATAAAAAGTTATGTGCTGTTTATGGCAATGAAGCCTTAAAAGAAATGCAGTGTCAAAATTGGTTTGCCAAATTTCGTTCTGGTGATTTTTCACTCAAAGATGAAAAACGCTCTGGTCGTCCAGTTGACGTTGATGACGACCTAATCAAAGCAATAATCGATTCGGATCGTCACAGTACAACACCTGAGATTGCAGAGAAGCTTCATGTATCACATACATGCATTGAAAATCACTTAAACAAACTTGGCTACGCTCAAAAACTCGATACATGGGTTCCTCACGAACTGAAAGAAACTGCTAACGCACCTTCAACGCATTAACAGCTGCGATTTGCTAAAGAAACGTAATGAAAATGATCCATTTTTAAAACGACTGATAACTGGCGATGAAAAATGGGTTGTTTACAACAATATCAAACGGAAAAGATCGTGGAGCAGGCCAGGTGAACCAACTCAAATAACATCAAAAGCTGATATTCATCAAAAGAAGGTTTTGTTATCAGTTTGGTGGGATTACAAAGGAATTGTCTACTTTGAACTCTTACCACCCAACCGAACGATCAATTCTGATGTCTACGTTGAACAACTAACGAAATTAAACGATGCAGTTGAAGAAAAGCGGCCCGAATTGACAAATCGAAAAGGTGGTGTATTCCATTATGACAATGCAAGGCCACACACAACTTTGGTCACTCGGAAAAAATTATTGGAGCTTGGTTGGGATGTTTTGCCACATCCATCATATAGTCCCGACCTTGCACCATCTGATTACTTTTTGTTTCGATCTTTACAAAACTCCTTGAATGGTTTTTTTCACACTTACGTGACGCAAAATTCAATTCAATAGCCAAATCACAAAATATTCAAAAACATCATATCTTTCGCATTTTTGACAGACAGTCTTGCTCGTTGGAAATAAAAATATTTTATTACGTACATTGTTGCCACTGCTCGCTTTAAAATCGTTGAATTTTTAAATCAAAAAATCATTAAACGTTTACAAAATATGAAACATTAAATTCGAAATTCGGGCTTCCAGGGGCATGTGTTCGGGTGCAGAACAACGTTATTCAAAATTTAACGACTCCGTGTACCGTCGGCTTTTAACAATGCGATAAAATACATACATACACGCAGATTCTTCATTACTTACCATCTTTTAAGCTAGTACAGGGCTACAGTATTTGGTCTCAACAATTTGAAAAGTGATACAACGCATTTAAATGTTTTTGACGCAAAATGCCGTTTCGAGACTAACAGCCCGTTCGAGATAACGGCCTTTTGGACTAATAAAAATGTAGTACAGTTTTCTTGCACGAAACAATTTTGAGTAGTCCCTCTATTGGATACGTTTCGGAAATAATGTGTTCCTCTCAATTTAGCGTTAATCTGTCAAATTTATTGGCGAATTCTTCTGCACAACTTCAAAATATTTAACAAAGACTGTGTAAGGTTTTAGTTTAAACTAACAAAGTTTTATTTTAATTTCCCCTTTCCTATGATTTCTTATTTCAACTTCCCGTTAGAATGAGCGCGCGTTTCAGCTTTATGCTAATTTGAAGTGGAACCAAGTTTTGGTATTTAATGTTAACGAGGAACTTCTCGGTGTGAGAGAGCTTTTAGTCTCAGATCACTGTTGCTCTGTTCGACGTTCGCCTGACTAGCTAGTATTTAAATTCTAAGCCTTAGCGCTGATACTCTATTACTTATTGAAGTAAATCTAAGTGCGTTAGTATTAGTTAAATCTTGCTACGCACTGTTTAACATAGAGGCCAACCTCGCTTTTATAGCTCTGTGAGCAACAACTACTTAAATTTTTACTTAACTTCAGTTTAAATTATTTGATTGTTCAGTTTAGACCCAAGTGCGGTCATTATTTTCTGTTATCCCTCCCGAGTTGGGAAGTGGCAGCTGCATTCAGCTCCCTGTTCAAGATCAGGACTTAGTTTACTTCACGAATATGTTCGCCAAGAGTATGCACCCAACACTCAGTCCTCACAATTGGTGCACAAGAATTTAAAGTACCAAAATTTGGACACTTCTTTGTGCAATGAAAGGATATTGTACTGAAATATATTGAATTCACTCTAAATAACTTCAGTTTTTGTACTAGAAATTTTGTAAAATAATCATCTTGGGTTAATTTTTAACCGCAAACCGTAATTCACTACAATGTTTCGTTTTGTGTTATAAATCTGCATAATAATGATACTTTACCGGCACGCATTTAGACTATTTTTAAACTAGAGTATTTATTAATATTTATTATCTCGCCAGATTACTTTCTTATATACATGATATATATGATTATTCTAAAGTGTCATCATTACAGTCATTTGCTAACGTATATAAATACCATTATTTAGCTGAAAGTTGGGAGAAAAAAATTCACAAATTGTACATTTACTTCATTAATAATAATTACTTTGCGCATAATCATGTATTTTTTAAACAAATCATGACTAGCAAATAACTCTAATTACAGATTTCAGAATTTTAGTTGGAAAATTTTATTCCTGTCATCCATAATATATCTTACTACGAAAGTGTGATAGGCGGACATCTCTCTTACAACGGGGGGTGGCGCAACATTTTCAATTACGAACCGCATTTTGAATAGATGTCACGTGCTAGCTAATGGATTCTTCTTCCAGTCTGATGAATGAATCATATGAGCTTAAAACAGAAAAAGAAAATTAAAAACGATAAAAATGTTTGTTGCTCTAATCGTTCTAAATTAAATGTTTTTGAAATAACAGTAGCACGTCAAAAAATAAAGCACAAATGAATAATTGAGGGTTTTTGGAGTTTAGAGCTTATTTTCTCTTGACTGAGTTCAGGATTTAGAATATAATGTATTTTGAAAATTTGTTTAGAATAACTATAGCCTAAATTCACTTTAATTAATGATGCTCACAGCTAAATGTATGATTTACAAAAAGGAAATCTGTCTTAATTTCCCATTTTGTCTTTTTATTCTTTAACTTTGCTGCTCTGCCTTAAATTCTGTTAAAAATTTCTCCCAGTTGCAGATGCAACACATGAATATGAGAAGAAAAAGGTGAAATTTGAATTGGAGGAAGTTTTCTTTAAACATTAAAATGTAAAAATCCCATTTCTAAGGGAAATTTAATTTGAACGTAATTTAAAACGTAAACAAGAGTTCTTGTTAAAAATACTAATCACAACTTAATAAAATGTGTTCTAGAACATTCAAGTAGAAAAATACGTATCTGAAGAGATTTAGAAAAAGCTGTTTTGTGTTACGTGGCGTACTAGGATGACTCTTTGAGATCTGCTATGTTGAGGTATTATATTTTAGTTTCATCTACCTAACCTACATGTATATTGGTGGACAAATTTAAGAGATGGAACTATATTCCATCCAAGAAATGCTGGATAGAAATAAATTAAATTGGGTATGGTTATAGTTTATTGCATGACAATAGTGTGTAGAAAACAACAATGAAAATCCCATAGCGCGTATTACAATACCCCTCTCAAGAGCATCTAAAGGATGTTCAATAGGATTCCAAGCATGTTCAAGGTCAGGAGATTTGGCTGGACAATTCAATCTGTAAGTATCCTCGTCTTCAAGGAAGCCATCCTCCAGGTGGATCCTGGGTGGTCCCTACCCAGATCATCACTCCTCCACCATCATATTGGGCCGTTTCCCTGATGTTGCTGGTATGGTATCTGATCCCAGATTCCCTCCACATTAATAATCTCTGAGCATCAGCTTGTAGACTGAATCTGGACTTATCCATAAAGAGAGCAATAGCCCAATAAAGATGTGCTCAGTGTTGGCATTGTATGCACCATTGTAAACGCTCTCTTTTGTGGAATGGGATAAGTGGGATGCAACTGTCGTCATTGAAACTGATGTTCCTGTGGCAGTAGGGAGGTCATAAGACAGTTGTGTGGTTGTAGACATCATCTCGTGCTTGGCTGAAAGTACCAAATACCGGTCGCCATTGGTCATTGTGGCTGCCAGGCAACCTTGTCTTGGTTTGCTGGACACTGTCCCACTGTTTTTTAAACTTATTCCACAAATTATGGATGACACTTGGTGTTACATCCAGTTCTCCTGCAACCTGGGACTACCTATCTTAAGCCTACCTACTCTTCTCAATCTCATACCTTCATCTAAACCATTATTTGTATTCATTTCACTTGAAAAATAGCAAAAAACGTCAAGCTTATTCAAGAAGGGCAATAAAAATCACTTTTACGTTGCAGAGCGGAGTGAACTGAGCACTCGGGCGCGGACTTTTATACCTACTGCTGGCGTAGCGATGCCCACAGGAATACGTAAACTCATCTCAGTGACACCAGCACCGCAGTGACATTTTATGGCAACCAACTCTCCAGGTTTTGTGTGGCCTTTTAAGAAAAATATGGGAAAATGTTTTCCATCTCTTAAGTTTGTCCACCAGTGTAGTTTAAATATTTCTTGTTGCCTCATTTCGTCATGGGTTTGCTCCTTCCAGAAATTTATGCATATTTGAGAGCCATGCAGTTTAGTGTATTATTAGAAGAATAGCTCGTATCGTTATGAGAATCTGGGGTAATGCCGACTACTTGCACTTCAAATTGTCACCTTGAAGAATAGCCTCTGCATCGCTTAAAAGTAAAATCTCAATGTAGTCTCGGTTGGTAAGTTTAGATTTTTAAGTAACTGTCCGCAGTCCCCAATGAACTTGTAAATTTTATTACAAATGATTAAGTATTGTACTTTCAAGAAGCTTAAAGGAAAATTTTCTGATCGTCGCCAAGTATAATTTTTGTTCTTGTTATTAAACAGCAGTAAGTTGAAAGAAGTTACCAAATCACAAAAATACCTTTTAACTACTCTAAATTTTGTATTAATATATTCACAATTAATTATTTTAAATATAAAATAATTCTTTCTTTAATTTTTGCTTGCGATTCATTAAGATATAATTTCGAAACGTGTGCTGTCGATAACTTTTCCGGCTGCTTCTCGAAAAATACCAAAGAATTCCTAACTTTTATTTAAAATCGTGTGAATTTTGTTTTATTTTTGTATTAATCTACTTTTGTTTCAGTTTGCTTTTCAAAAAATTGAATCAATTGTTTTTATTTTTGCCCTCCTCCAAGAAAATGTTCAACATTTGGCTGTTATTAATTCTACCTTTTATCTATTTCTTAAGTAAATAATTCCTCAAAGCATTAATAGCATTTATTAATTAAATATTATTAAATTCTTATCTCTCGCTCTGTCTACCTATATATATATATGTGTGTGTATGTGTGCGTATGAAAAAAACAAAGATAAAGAAGTAAAACATGTTGATGGCGTAACACGTAGAGGGCATACTGAAGAGGAAGTATTCTTTGATTGTATAGAATGTTAAATTCTTTATGAATAGGACTCTTGGCAATCGAGGCGGATTAAATTCCATTTTTATTTAAATTGACATTTATGGCCGCAATTCACTTGGCACTCTAATCGGGCCTATTCAAGAGCATTCAGCTTTTTGATATTATTGCGATAGGAAGAAAGCATAGAGATATAGCATCCAAGCAGCAGTAGGGGCTGAAGCAAAGGTGCGCATTTATCCAATAGTTCAGTCTGTTAAAAGAAAGGTTTTGGTTTAGGTTAGAAAGGTTTCAGTTTTCAAAATTTAGGTTCCGAATTAACTACGTCATGAGCGGTATGCAAGCTCTGTGGTATAGATTAATCTAGAAATGGCGCAGTCCAGAAATGTTCTTATTGTTAGGATAATGAGAAAAAGTACCTAAATAAAAATTATTATTTTTTTAATAGAGGGAGACAAAACCCAAATTAAAAATGAGGAATGTCTTTCAAATCTCTTGCTATAAGAAGAGGAAACCAGAGTTTTTCAAGAAGTTTATAGAAGTTTTTTTAGGGGGGTGCGTGTGTGTGTGTGCCAAACCAGCAATAGAACTCCTGCCAGACTTGGAGCGAATTATCGCATGATCTGAAGCAACTACAGAATGTTGATAAGGTTTCAAGCAACCTTTTTATTAAAGCAGGGCTTGAACATAAAATGCACGTCTCCTGTTTAAAAGCCAACTGCTGTCTGGAGCGATGTAACTTAAACTAATATTTAAATTCACATTTCAACTAGGCCAGTAGTCAAAAACTACACAATTGATTTCATGCGAAGTTTCCTCAAAACAATTTCAATGTCCACAACAATGATTTACAAACCCAAGAATTACAATCTTATCACAGCAAGCAAAATCTAGTAACGTGATCTCGAGCGGCAGAAATACTTGCTGTCTTACTATCCAAGAGGCTTGAATTAAAAACTCTCTAAACTGATTTGCATTCAGGTGAGAAAATAGCTAATAGAAATGATAGTAAAGTTAAAACTACAAATAACTCATTACCTAGAATAATAATAACTCTACAATGTTCCGCACTATAATTTACGTAATCGCAATGAAGGTCTTAACGCCCTTGGTAAGATTTTAAATTATAACTATTAGCCAGCATGTACTACAAGTATGAAATTCAAAAACCGAAGCTGAATTAAATTTTTATAGACGATTATTTGCCACTGGACAGTGAATGCAAGACATCATAGTTTTACCAACTGTCTGATCTTTTTCCGGGCATCTCAAAGAATATAATTTAGCAACATAGTTTATCATTTCATACACTTTATTTGCCATTTCGATTTAACAAAATCTTTTACACACGTAGCATTATTTCTATAATTTTATTTCTCACTCCTTGCTCTCAAGCAGATGCACTGTAACGTAAGAGTGTGTGCCGCTATTTCAATTCTACCTCCTGACCAAATTCCTGCATGATGATAACTTTGACACGCTAGACCTCAACGAGCACCTACTTTCAAAGCTATTCCTAATGAGCTAAGTAAAATTTTATTAAACTTAAATGTTGGCTGAAGAGCCTAACTTTTAACTAAATGCATTCATGACACAAGCTCTGCCTTACTATCCAGAACCCTCGAACTAAATACTTTTTAAACTGATTTCCATTCTGGTGAGGAAATCGAAAAGAAAAGTGATAGTAAAGCTGAAATTGTAAATAAAATTATAAATAAATGGTTACTCTTTAATGTCTAGATACTTAACTTTCAGAGCGACAGCTGAAGTAGGTGCAGGAACAAGACAGGAGAAAGGTTAAAAGAACCCTTTATTAAGCTCTTTAAAACTTCACAATGCGTCGACTTGACGCTAACAGACTACGCCTCGCTCCGGCGGTAACTCAACTAACAAGAATTAAACCTAAAATTCAAAGCTATTGACACAACAGTAGATTTTTCCCCAGGGCTCAGATAATCTTGTTACCTAAAATCGCGTCGAAGTCTCGTGGCAGCAAAGTAATAGCAGTTACGCCACTTTAACCAGCAATAAATGC
The DNA here is from genome assembly GCA_000611955.2 of Stegodyphus mimosarum. Taxonomy (NCBI): domain Eukaryota; kingdom Metazoa; phylum Arthropoda; class Arachnida; order Araneae; family Eresidae; genus Stegodyphus; species Stegodyphus mimosarum. The sequence continues at coordinate 200,150 of KK118380.1, read as the reverse complement.
AGAAAGAGATGCTCACGCTACAAAGGTACAGAGCTTGCCCACTCGTTTTCTAACTTTCCCTTCTAGAGCTCAATATTTAAACCTTTTCTCCTATAGGTAGAATTTGCATTCCTTCACGCGCGCTACCAAATTTAAATATTCTGGCATTAACAGTTTGGGGAATGAAGGCTTATAGGAAAGAAAGCATAACTTAAGAAAAATAAACATAAATCTCTATAGTTTAAAATAGTAATAGCCGTATAAGTTAAAGGGCAATGTGTAGTTGTGTATCGCTTCTGCAGCGTTCATAGCATTGTCTGAAATCAATCTATCATCGTTGTACATAAAACTTAGAGTACACTGCGTATAGCTTAGACACATAGAACTTCTGAACATTCTCATCATTTTAAAGGCCATTTATTTATCATTTTAAAGGTAATCATTTTAAAGGCCATTTAAAGGCCAAAAATTAAAATGAAGTTCCCATCAGAGAGAAAGTGGAAAGTAACATTCCTGAAAAGTATCACAAAACGGTATTCTTCGAGTTTTCGAATCGTTTATGAAACACTGTGAAACGATAAATTAATTGAATGTGAAAGATTAAAATTTTAAAATGAAACAACGTAGCTTTCGATAATTGCCTGATTATGAATAAGAGAAAAAGTTTAAAAAGTTTACGGTCACTAAAATTAAGCAAAGAAGACTTAAATTGACTTCTAGCAAAAAGCAAAATTGTTTTTTCGCTTTATCAAAATTATTGAACAGATTTCTTCCAGAGTTGTTGAAATATAGATTACTGAGCTCAAATTTCAGAATTTGGAAATTCTTACTATAATTGTTTTTAATGCGAATGAAAAAATAAACAATACGTAAGAATTAGAGATCTTTTTTAATTGCAGTTAACATATTTTCTAACATATTCTTCTTAAAAATAGTTGTGTTTCTAAAATTCATAAAACTGCAACATCTCTCATAGCAAAAGCCAAATTCTGTATTACTTCAAATTATTGGTACTTCCGGTTTCTTTTGGTAACCTTTAAAACAAAGGACATTCACTTTTATTCCCTTCCCCTATTATCCATCACTTCAATTGCCTCTCAATTTCTCCTTGTCCAAATATTGATGATGCTCCAAGCAGGAAGAATAATGGTGGGGAGTTATAGCTCAAGATAATTACCCAAACACACAAGATCCTTAGAAGGGGTTTGCTGTACAAATATCCTAAGACTTACCACCGCTAATTGCCTGCCTTTTATGCTCGTTTAGACTTGGAGGCAGGGCGAGATGAATCTTGTCTTTTACAGCACATAGAATGAAGAAAACTTAGCAGCGCATATATTGTTTCATGGCACATGTTGTAATGTAGAGCTACAGAGCAACACATTTAAGAATTTCCTTATCAATGCTGTGAAATACCAGACTTCATATCTTCTCTGAAAATAAGTTGAGGTATACATCTTCCACTGGTATGATGGTGCTGACAGAGGCCTCATCAACAGGTTTTACCCGATGCATTTATTTTCTCGAAAAATAATATATATTTGCGGATTTTGGCGAAAATATTGTAAAAATATTATATTAAATTATTGACAATTTATAGGCTTGAAATGAGTTCACCTAAAGTGTAATTTCATTTGAAAATTCGTGAGGACACCATTGTACTGATTTCACGTGACATTTAACTATAAACATTTAAAATATTCTAAAAGCTCAAGGGGAAACGTTTATTAAGCAACTCTATTTGAAATGTAAAAAAAGATGTATTACATAATCACAGTATATGTTTACGTCCAAAGATTGCGAAAATAAAGGCCAGGTAAGGATATAGAATTTTAGTTGCATATTTTTACAATATGCCTTGACTTGCAACTATCAAATCACTACAAGTTCTGTGACTCCTTATATGTGATCAAAAGTAGAGGATTTTTTTTAATGTTCTTAATGTAAAAAGACTCAAAGTATGATAATTTGCTTGATTGCCTTAACTGGCAAACCGTTTCTTTTTTACACAGATCGTCAAAACATATTACAAAACACCCTTAAAATCTGCGTTATCTTTCCTCAGTGAACTAACGTTCTGTTGCAGTGGGTTGCTCTATCCCATTATAACAATTGCATGTTTTTTCGAACGTTGAAAGAAGCGTTGTACAAGTTCGCAGGAAATAGTAATTCTGTGAACAATTGAGGCGTGAAGAGATAGCAATTTTGACATGTTCAGAAGTAATGGCAGAGTTCATAGCAGTTATTGAGTTCATGGCAATTATTAAGTTGAAGAGAAGTCCTGAAAAAGTTGAAGAAGCGGTGAAGGCCTGGAACTTATTCAGCAGTCAGGGAGTAACCAGGAGCTTGCAAGTCTGCTATTGGCTGCGGAGGAGGAGTCCTATTGGGTAAGGTGAGATCTGCAGTGTGCTAGGTGGAGGGGCTAGACTCTTTTCAGTTCCATACTAATTTAAGGGAATCACCGACAGAATGAGGGGGTGGGGCAGACGAAAAAGTTAACTTAAGCCTCCTATAAGTTTAATTAATGAATAGGAAGCATTAAAAGTTTTAAGCTTTCGAAATTATTAGTGCTAAGCCATACGTTTTGATATATTAATATGCAGTATAAATTGATTAAGGAATAAATAGTGAGTTTTCTTTTAGAAGTTTTAGGTAACTAAATGTTAGTCAAAAGAGGAAATACCTCTATAATAAGTTTCTATATGCTATTTCTATATACTCTATAGTAAGTTTCTCTATAATACGTTATCTTTCTTGATTAAAACCATAAACTGCGGCAAGGAAAGGCTGAAGGACATTCCCGCTCTTGCCTTCAGCGAAACTTCTTTATCCTGTACATATAATCACAACATCTTTCATAAATATTTATATATCTCTAATCGAAACAAACGTATATTTACATTAGGATTTTTTTATTTGCGAATTTAGGCACGTGTTTATCTTAAGTGATTCTGCTAAAAGAGATTCACTACTGAAGGTTTAATTAAGTTTTGCTTTAGCAACGAAAGATGCATACTTTTGACATCCTCTCAATATCACTCTTAGGGTGAGAGATTCGTTATTAGTTTAATCAGTTAACATTTGGTTAACATAAATTTCTTTTTATTAATTTTGTTTTGTCAAACGTTTAACACTAATCTTCAAAATCTAACATTTACGTCTTTAAAAAAGAGCTTAAGCAATTTTATTTTATCATTTCTTAGACTTACATATTAAACTTTGATTCTTGTTTAATTCATAGCTTAGTGACATACTATTTTAAAGGAATTTCTGGATTTTATTCGAAAATTATTTACATTGCAAATATAACTGACTTCTGAAAATTATACATGGCAACTATGAGGCTTGGTTCAATCTCACAAAGTATGTTTCTTTAAATATCTGTCTAATATTCTGCAAAATAGAACTTCCAGAAAATAAATTGCCTAATGAAAAAAAAAAAAAACTTATTATTTATAAATATGTAATTTTAGTCCTAGAATTACTCAGTACTCCTGCATACAAAATGTAATAAGCTGACCGAATCAGTCTAGTGGATCAGTACAGCGCCAGCTGTCATATCGTTGGGGGAGGGTTCGAACCTCGAGAACGCTTGGATGCTGCAAGCGTATAGTATCTGTGCGGCATCGGGACACTTAAAATACTAGTGAGACAAAAAATTGTGGAAGAGTCCTGGATCTGTCCCTCGGGATGTTCTCCATCAAAACTGACAACGCAGCTTTCTCTTTCTGTATGGTCTATATAGTCTATCACAGGGGATAGAATTAGATTTCTGTTACGCTTGTAATACACTCTGGGCAACACTTCCGGTGAGAGATGGTTAAATGACCGATGGGTATTGGCCTTTCCTCGCGAATTCATTAAGTATTTGGCCTCTTGTTTCAACAACAATTGAAGTTGAAACAAAAGATACGATAAATACTGTTTACTCAACACTCGAATCCTGAAGATCATTGAATATCAAATCACTTGAAGTCTTGATATAGTAATAAGAAGAAGAGTAAAAAACTAAGAAGACAGTTCTGTTTATCATTTGAAGTTTAATTTAAATGAAATTTGAAATCTGCATTTAATCAAAAGCCTATTTAAGAACAGATTATTTGAAAATACACCTATATTAATTACGAACGTAGTTGAATGTTTTAACTGGTAAACAAGTGGAGTCATGAGCTCAACGCAGCATAATGCATTGAAAGATTAATGAAAAATAAGGTTTCTATCACTTTTTGAAAGCGCAGTTTTTCTGTGAAAAAAAATAACAATAAACGAAAATGGCGTAAAACAAGAAAGCATTTGCTTTTATAAAAAAAAAAACAGTTTAGGCTTCTTGTAACAATTCATAAGGATTTCTGAAAAATCTACAGTTATTTGACATGGTTATAAATAACACCCAGAATCTAAACTAGGCCTGAAAATGAGAGTGGCATACTGAACACATAGCCTATAGCATTAGGAACAATATAAGCGCTACAGTAGGTTTTCTGTGGCTCATTAAACATTTCGAACCAGGAAACATGAAAACTCAATTGCATCGTTTCCAGAATTCAAGCACTCACTTTACAATTTTCAGACTGGACGTGCCGCCACTTATACCATCTGAGAACGCATGGGGAATTAGGATAATTTCTTACATATTTACCCAGCTAAAGAGCGAATGCAGAGAGGTGTGAAACCCGGTCGGCGAATTTCAGGTTGCGACAAGGAATGTGACACAGTACCGACAATACATAAAACTTGCAGCTTTCCGCTAGCGGAGAACCGATAAAGCATCTCAGACTAGGTATGGACTATGCCGGTGTCTATTTAATGCATCCATCCTAAAGAAATAATAGTTTAATCACTCGATTTCCCTCTTGATTGGCTCATGTTGATTGGCTCCGTGGATACAATATGTAGTGTCCACTGCATGCTGATGTCATTGCTACTCTCTATCGATGCTTGGGTCGGAGTCATCTTTACGTAACTTCGATAGTTTAACCGTTTTTAAGCTTTAGCTGTCAACACTCTAGTAGTTATCGTTTGAAGATTGAAGAGTCTAGTTAATTACTGGTTCTGTTATCTACTTTTGATTAATGCTGAATAATATTGTCTTTGACATTCAACTGAAAGTAATGGACCAGATTTTCATTTCTGCATGAAGGCTTATAAAAAGTCCTTTTTATTTCAGTACATCTTTGGAAGTCACTTTTCAGGTCAAGGGATATTTTGCTAGAGAAGTTTCTTGATCTAAAAAGAATTTGGAAAGAATTATTTTAATATCGAAAAGAATTTTTTAAAATATTTACGATTATGAAATTGGTTTTTGATTTTACCTTTCTGTGTAACTCTGTACACATTGATGAGATTAACGTATAATAGGATTCTAGAATCGCACTTTGTATAATATATAGCATAACAGTAGTATAGGGCATTGATGAAAGCATAACATAACAGTAGACTGTCTTATTGACTAGTTGTTATAATATATAAAGTTGATCTTAACATTTTTCGCCACTCTCTTTATTTTTAATTTGCCATTATATGAAAAACAGCAGCAATCATAAATCCCTTTGGAAAAGTTTCTTTAGATTCTTTGAACAATGCTTTAAGATTCTTTGGACAATGCTTTAAGATTCTTTTTTCCTCTTTGATGATAATAAATGGATATCTTTCTATTGCAGTCATTTAAATGCATCCAAGATTCATCTATTGTGACAACATTTTTCAATTTTTGTCCAGATAAATGTTTCTCATAAAGAATTCTGCAGCACCTTCTGCGTTCGTCATGGGAAAGACGATGCACATTGTGTTTTGTTTTCGACTTTTTAGGACTCAAACCAGCATTAATCACTTTGTTTATAGTTGATAGGGAGAATTTTAATGATTTTGCAAGTGTCCTCTGACTTGGAGGATTTTAGTTTAACATTAAAGACCTTACCGTTGCAACATTCGAAGTATTCCGTTTTTCTTTCGATATGTATTTGGAACAATTTTTCCGCTTAAAGCCAAACTTTGATGTTTTTTTCTCCTTTCGTTTTGACAATATTACCTATCGTAGCTCCATATAATAACATCCATAGGTTTCATAGAGTTCTTTAATAACCAGATACAATATATTTCTGCAGAAAGAGCAAAAACATAGCCTTCCATCCATTGTTTTTGTAAAAGAGCCATTTTGCATGAAAAAAAAATCTGTTAAAAACCAGATGATAATTCAGACTTTCAAAAATATAGTTGCAGTTAAAACACAAATTTCCAACCAGGCGAATTTTTATAGCAAAGCGAAAAGTCTAAAAAGTTTCTAAAGTCTAAAAATGTGCGAACAGCCTTTATATATTCCATAATTTCATTACTACTGATAAATTAGAATAATAGCTTGTCACAGTATTTGCATTTGTAACGGATATATTTACTAATACCTTCTCTTTTGACGCACTTAGAGGGCGCTACATTTTAGCCTGCTAGCGCCACTCCCATGATCCTCTGGGAGCGCAATAATAATAATGTAGTTCGTAGCGATCAGTCATGTTTTGTTCAGTGTAATTTTGTTTCTTTTATTATGTCCGTGTGTTATAATGTTTTGTAAATGTGGAGCTTCAAATCTAATTAAATATATCTGCTCTTAAGCATGGTTATTTTCATTTGCTGCAATGTTTACCAAGAGTCTCGTCACAACACAACGGGCATAAATGGCGCCCAACTCCTCTACGAACCAAAAACGAAAGCGTGTCAGCAGCCGTCCTGGCTTTGTTTCCAGCACTGGATAATGTGCTTCTTGTGAGTTCCTTCTCCAATAATTTGAATCTGCAAGCTGCCCTAGCTGATATTCATTCACCCTGCATTGGATATATTCTACTTGCGTGGAACGTGTCATCCCGACACTTGAAATCGAACGTGTCTTCGCAACTACAGTGTTGTGTGTGCGTTTATGTTATATCTTCGCTTCATCATTGAAAGTTATTTATCCGATGCCTTTCTCCGCTCCATGTGTATTTTATAAAAGTGCTAAGTTACAAGTTTATAATCAACAGTAAAGAAAATTTGAATTTGTGTGCCACGTTCGCAAATGGTATATTTTTATTTCTTTTTTTCTGTTTACATTAAAAAAAAAATTTGTGCATTCTTTTGATACATCGTCGTGTTTCAGTTCAGAATTATCAAGTTAAAGAATAATACAATTATTTCTTTTTACAAAATCCTCAATTGTGAAAAACAAACGTGCAGACATCCAGTCTGTGATACAACGCCATTTCTAAGTGGAATAGAATTTATTGCTTCCTGCCAGTCAATTCAAAAGTACTTTGGATTCATTTTAGTTTCGATTCTTCGTATGACTCGGTCCAATCAAAATGAAAATATTGTTGGTGATATAAACATACTTAGTGTCGTAAATCAGAAAAGTGATCTTTTGATTATTAATTTTTTTGCTAGTTCATCGTTCAGAACGTAAGTGATTAAATGATGTGTTTATTATTGTTCCCTTTCATGTGATTTAAGTAAGTTTATTGAAAGGGCAGAGTAACTAATTTGATTTCCTTTTGGTTAAAACTATGGTTGGTGAAATTACTTTGATATTTTTTTCTTTTCTTTATAGAAGTATTTGGTTTCATGATGAAATATATATGCATCAAAGTGTTTAGAATATAAGTAAATTTTCCATTGCTGCAAGTATATATATTTATATTCTCTATTTCTTTTTGTGTTCTTTAAACAGGTGATTATTATTTCTGTGTATGGTATTTTTTTTTGTTGGATCCAACGCATTTTCATAAGTATTGGGTAATTACTATTTTCTATGTAAGTTTTATTGTATGCTGTGTTCTTAAAAATTATTTTAGAAAGGATCGACGATTCGGAATGAAATATTCTAATTAAGAATCATTTCTGTTACACAGTCTAAATGGTATAAAGGGTACAACTTTATATTTGATTCTCAGAATGTTATTAGAATATTTGAAAGTATATTTAAATAATGTATGGTTTTGATTATTGAAGGTGTTCTACATATATAAGTATATGCATAATATTTTTAAAACGATTTGCTTATTCATCGTAATTATTGTATTGTAATTATTTCAAAAGCTTGTGAATAATATTGGTTGTAAAGTGTGTATACATTTAAGATGCAGAACCTGGTAAGTTCTTATAACTGGTTAAAATCTCTTGCTATATGTACATATTTCTTCCAACATTTATTAAGGTGATGGTAATTTTTTTAATATTTTCTCAGAAATATTGTTGGATTTTAATTCTTGATTATCGGATTAATTATTTTAAACACACGGACATACATTAATAAAACGCTTTTTTATGTTCAACATAGAAATAAATCATGCGATTTTTAAAACAATCATTTTGGCTAACTGCAGAAAAAAACGCTTTTTTAATCATCACATTTCTCTAAATTTTAGTGATTGCGTACAATTAAATTATATTTGTAGACAATACTTAAAACCTAATATTGCTTGTAAAATAGATGTCAACTGTAAAGATATAGGAGACTTTTGTGTTAAAAGTATTACCTAAAATAAATCAGAATTTGTAATAACATATTTGTAAGCTCCAAGAGTTGAATTCCTATTGTATACACTTGCATTATTTGTACAGTGAAATATTTTATTTAAATAGTCTCAGCAGCATTGTCCAAAGTATGTTCTTTTTAAATAATTAATGAAAATAATACTTCTTTATTTCAAAAATACTGAAATGCTTACATTCCTCAAACTATTTCTTTTGAACATGCATATTAAAACATTCTCTGCATAATTTAGTATCAATTGTTTAAATTTTAATTTCTTAGTGGTTGCGAATCCTCCAGAAGAAAATTACCTGAGCTTCGCGTGCCCAAAATCTTGCTTAAAATATAAAAAAATATCTCATCTTTCTGCAAAATAATGTTCGCTGCTTTAATTTCATTATGGATTGGAATGAGAGTTGGAAATGAAAATATGCTCATACAAAAGCATAAAAACTTAAAAACCAAAGTACCGAGGACTCATTAAAATGTTTCTTACTTTAAGTAATTTTTAACGAAGGCCGAGAAATAAATGAATGAGTTTCTTTCATATCGCATTTTTACTGCTCTCTTATATACTTAGATAAAGAACATTTTTTTTTAAAATAATAAATAGAATTCTACGATGAGATGCTTCGAGATCAAATATTCTCGTTGTCGTGGAGGGAGCAGGGTAGAAGCGGCAGAGATGAAGAACAAGGTCGATACAAATCATGCAAATAGAGAGAGAGGGTAACAAAAAACACAGCAAAGAAAATGGACCACACGGAAGATTCGAGTTTCAAAAACAACGTATTAAATATCCCATTCACCGTTGCCCAACCTCAGAGCAGAGCGAATTCACGATACGAGATATATGAAACCAGTGCATCCCCATTTTGCGGGAGACGCTCTTTTTTGTGTTGTCCTCTTTGAGCGCTCGTATTTCATTACAAGTCCCTTCAAAATGCATAACTATGCGAAAATGCGTATTAAAATACAAAATGGTCGAGTAAAAAAATAAAAACGGGAGGGATGATTTCGAGGGCTGTCTTTAACAGCCGCCGTTTCACGTTGTCTGTAAGCATGACTCACAGATAAAATATTACTACCGATTAAACGCATACTATGTATAAAACATTTTAGTCATCCCAAACAGTATACGAACATATTTTTCATATTTACGTTTTCTCGATTCTATTTTCTAGTCTTCCATGGAATTATATTTTTAAATTGAACTCATAAAAATAAGGAACTTAAGTAATATCCCATTGATCGTAAAAGTTAACGAAGATTCTTTCAAGGATCCCTAAACGATTTTTGTAGAGTTTTGAAGAATAGATAGCTCTTTATTTAATTATATAATTATAGAATCCTCTTTATTTAATTAGATTATCAGTAGTTATAATTTTGTAATGTAATGTTTAAAGAACTTGAAAAATTACGAGCTTAAGTTTTGAGTTTATCTGGCAAATAAATATTAAAGATAATTAAAGTCATTCCCGTGGCCAAAAATCTCTTGCGATGTTTAAAATAGTGAACAAAATTGTCACATTCTTTGCGAAACTGACACCACAAATTTTCATTTAAAAACGAATCTAAGTGGTTGTTTTTTATTGCAGTATTTTGCTGATCCTCACAGGCTTTAAAATTGTTTGAATATAATAATCATTCCAGTAACTTTGAAAATTTTCCATCGCTTGCTAATACTAGATAGATATTACATATTTTATTCTAATAAAATGTATAAACGGCGAAACGACTCAGCCACAGACAAATTATGTTTTAGAAACCATAGTAACGTCATCATATTTGATGACGATGAACATCCCACTTAGAAGCCTTTACATCCCACTTAGCTAAATAACTAAATTGTAGCGTAATGGAAATTTAAAGTTTGAAATTAAAGTCTGAATGTTGAAGAATTTTGTAACTGCATAAAACGATACTAGTCTGTATATAAGATATGTTAGATACAAAAATAAATCTGTGTATAATAAAGTATATGTACATTATACACAGAATTTGTAACGTAAGATGAATTTAAATGATTCGTCGGATTTTAAAACATTATACAGTGGAACTCCACCATTGCCCACATTATGCAATGGTTCACAAATGTCTCACTTCACGAACACTCCGGCTTACGACCTAACTATCTGAACATCAGAACTATAAAATGACAAACGGTGTGTCGATTAGCGAACACTCAAGTCTACAGCATATGATTTTCAAAGGTGTTTCGAAGTAACTTATGCCAAATAATAAAACACTCGAGAATTTCCGGAAACAATATTTTAATGTTTAACATTACTTAATAAAACCTTGCAGCAAACAATAAAACCTTGCAGCAAACGACGTAGAGGACCATAACTTCAACATGGAGGAAAATATCGTCAGATTGTTGTGTTCAGACGTTAAGCTATTTCGAAGCATGAGTGAGGAAAAATGAGCAATGCCCACGCCGGGACTCGAACTTCCGACATCTGGAATACGTGCCGACTGTGCTGCCCATTAGGCTGCCTCGAAGGCATGCTGTGAAGGCAAGAAAAATATCTTATATACTCCCCTTTTTAAAGGGCAACTTGGGATTAGAGAACCCAATCGCCAAATCCTTTTGGTGAAGAATCACAACCCTCCACCTTTTTTAGTCCGGCGCCACTGTAGAGACACTAGGATTTTTGGAGCATGACACATGAAAAATGAACAATGTCCTCGCCGCGACTCGAACCTCGGACCCCTCAAATAGGCGTCGAGTGTGCTGACTATTACACCACGAAGGGATGCTAAGAAAACGGAAGAAATGACTTATAGTTGTAAGCAGAGATTTCGGGCGTTTAGGGCACTTAGAACATTTTTTGGTATGATTGTATCTATGACTTTGTGTCTGTATGCAAAATCAAAAAATTCTATGGACTGAAAAGTAAACAATGAAGATGTGAAAAAGCTACTAGAGGACCATAAAAATGAGCTGACCAAAAATAAACTACACTAACCGATGAAGCATTAACAAAAGGAGGCTGTTGAAAAGACGAGTTAAGAAGAAGAGCAAAAAAGAATTATTCTGAATTTCTAATTCGCTGCAAATTGTTGTTCAAAATTATGTACGATCCGAAGTTTTCATCTAGTGATACCATTCTGATAAAGCAGTATCAATCTGCAATATAAACGTAGGTAACAACAAATCACATTGGGCAAATTTTGAATGAAGTGAAAGCCTAATGAGCTTGAAGCAAAGTCGGATGACGCTTACAGATAAAAGATAAAATGTTCCGAGTGTCCCCTATGGACAATTACTTGAGCTTTTTTAAGAAGGAATTTCTCATTTAAACAATATCTCCCTCATTATTAGCGCTAAAGGGGCTTTAACATCGAAATGGGATTTTCTACCGGTTTACTATGAATGGCTTATCACTTTTCAAATTCTTACGATCAAAAATATTATCTCTTTGTACTATTTTTAAAAACATTAAATAATAAAGAATCTTCATGTATATACGTATGTTCCTCGCATTGTAAATAAACCTACGGTAGCTAAAGCCATTAAATTTTGAATAACTCCCTCAAACTTTGAAAAGCGTAGGTCTCTACCAGGATATGTGTACCTGTACGCCGAATTTTGTGAAACTTAATATAATTTTTGATTAACAAACTCAATGATTTGAAAACGAGCAGTGGTAATACTGTTGGAAATAAAACATCTTTATCATTTTTTTATTATTTATTTTATTTATTTTAAAATAAAACGTCTTTATCTTATTATTTTCTCTTTTTTATTTACACCTATCTTTTTTTATTTTTTTATTATCATTTTTACCTTTAACATTTTTAACCTACCTGTTCTGAAATAAATCATTTTTATTGCCAGCAAGCAAAACTATTGCCATTCGGAAAAACGTACGACATTACCTTCCAGTTTTAATTTAAAAAATCAACTCTATGAAAGCAATGAGTTGCTGAGGCTGGATAAAGTACTTTAATCTTGCACGCGTCAATTTTTTGCCATTTAGTAAAGCCTAAGACATTTTCAAATTTAATCTTGACTGCTATGAGTAAAAAACTAAGCGATTTGAAAGCAATAAACACATTTCTTAAGAGTGTTTATTTCTACTTTTTAGTTTGATCGATTTAATTGAACATGTATTAAAATGATGAAATGTATAATTATAAATATTTCATAGTAAAACTGAAGAATTGTATTAGTAACGTATTTATGGCTTTTAGTAGCATAAATGTGTACCAATAACGAGTACCGCGTAGACGTGTGTCGTGTGACCAGAGGAAGCCATATTGAAAATATGTGAGATGAACAAAATCTTGGATATTTAATGTTTGTATCATGTATAATTCATTGTTCCATGTATGATGTCTTTTGAAATCCAGTGTATTTAAACTTGATGAATAATTTATAGTCACCCTGTATAATGCCCATATATAAAGAAATAATTAAAATCGATGCATAAAATCCCTTTTTCTGAACAGAATATTTCTTTCTATTCCAATGTATCTGCTAAGGAGATATATAACTGCTTCTGTATTTTCTGAAATGTTTCTTTTAATTAGTGTCAGCATTTGTCGCTGTTTCTCTTTCTGAACAACAGGCGACATGAAAGAGGTTTTACTCACGAAATAGATGAAAATCCTTTTCTTTTAACACAGTAGAGAATAAGTGAGGGCAAAAGTGAGTTTCTTTCTGTTTCGATTGCTAGTTATCGTCTCTAGAAATCCAAGAAATCAAAATGTGATTCTTTCTTATTCTTATACATCACATAATCACGATAGCTATTGAAAAGTTAAATTGAAATCAAATTTTCCTTTTTTTTTTGCCTGTCTATTTTTCTAAGAATTTTAAGACGTTAAAATTTCAAGACATTTTTTCTGCCTATCTATTTTTCTAGAGGATACTTACAGCCAGAAAAATAGATAGGCAGGAATAAAAGTCTTAAAATTTTACAGTCTTAAAATTCTTCTCTTACCGTCCTAGAATTCTTTTATAAAGATTTGCTAGTACCTGTAAAACAATTTATGTAATAAACCTATGTACGTATACATGTGTGTGTATGTGCACAGGATGAATCAGAAATATAAATATTTATCTAAAAGAAATGTAGTGAAAATGATATTTTATTGATGTATTCAAACCATAGTCACATATTTTCTAATACCTGTAAAACAAATTATGTAATAAACCTATGTAAGAAACAAAACTGTTTGCTGATGTAAATCTTAACTTATGTCCCCAATAACTACGCATGATAAAAAGAACGTATACATGTGTGTGTGTGCACAGGATGAAACAGAAATACAAATATTTATCTAAAAGAAATGTAGTGAAAATGATATTTTATTGATGTATTCAAAGCATAGTCACTTATAGGGAATTTTCAGCTTATGTTGTTACTACGATTTTCATGAATCGGCCAAACTAAAAAAGAGTTAAAGCTTGGTATCAAAGAACACAATCTTATGTATTAATTTTAAGCAAATCTTCTAAACGTTTTGAAGATTTTAAACATAATTTTTTATGTTTCATTACTATTTTTTCACCGGATGGCATTATATTAGTTTTTAGTTTGTTCCAACCATTATTTTGCTTTTAAAATGAATGTTATTCCACTTACCTTAGCTTTCCATTCCCTATTTCTGAAGCAGAGAGACTTAAGTCACATCGAAATCCATAGAGCTTTATTTGAAATTTACACCAGCTTAAGGTTGCTTTTATGTATGACAATAAAATAATAATTTTTAATTTTATTTACGTCTTCTTTGAAAACTATGACTTGTAGAAACCTGTCTTTTATCAACTTGTTTCTTTTAATCCATATAAAAGCAAGATGACATGCTTTCATGCGACATTTAGAGGACCTATTATTCATACATATTAGCTCAGGCTCAGTTTGAATTTTTGGAGGAGCGGTATGTTTCACCATAATGGTAATTCCTTTGATTTACAAATTTTCTTTCTTAGTGATGCATATATAAAGAACAAAATAATGTAAGAAAAAACATACATTAGGTAAAACATATAAAACAAAAGGAGTTCACTGTTAGCAATAAAAAAGTGCACCATTGAAAAGACGTTTTTACTGCAGGCTTAACTGCAAACATTTTTTTACAACAGCGTAATTGCAAAGTATTTCATTACTTAAATTATATAGATTCCTCGGATCTGCTAGCTAATTTCTCAATATTCTTAGAATTTCACTATAGTCATACCGAAGCAAATCTCATAGAGATAAAATTTGCGAAGATATTTGAGGCATAACTGCAATAAAAACTAAATTATTATGAATATTAAGATTGAACATTCTAAGAATAAAGGTAAAAGACTTACCTTTTCATATCTTCTTTCATCCAATTAAGGCGGGAACATTTTTTATTACTTGACTGCAAGGCACTACTCAACACAAAAAGCACTTCTATAATATAACATATTATAATATACAACACTATCAGAAGATATACACATTGCACAAGAGAAGTTACGGATTACATCGCTTCATCCATGCGTCCATTCCTAGTTCCATTAAAAGTTCTGTTCTTTTTTAGGATACGTGTATGCGCAAATCACGTAGTGTTAATCATTTGGCAAGAGTTTTAATAGCGAGAGGTTCAACAAGCAAATTAATTTTTAATATAAAATGTAGCACACTTGTCATTAAGTAATGTATCCATTCCCTTTTTTACTTCTTGTACAAATTAAAAGAAGTATTGTAATCACTAAAAATTCCGGGTACCCTATTTCAACGAAAATATCCATTTTGACCCCTAGCTAATACAATTTATCCAGGTTTTTGGGTGACATCTGTAAGTTAGGACAGAATGAGAGATTCTATTTTCCCAAACGAATTAGAAAACTGATTTAAAATGGATTCAGAAGAGATTTTTTCGTGGCGTCTGTACGTATGTATGTATCTCGCATAACTCAAAAACGAGTAGCCTCAGAACGTTAAAATTTTGTATATTGGCCTGCTATAACATATAGATGTGCACCTACGTTTTTGGTTGTATATACATACATAAAAATTTATAATTCATAATAATTTATGATAAGAAAACTTTCCATATACGATCTCCAAGAAACATAAATTCAATTTAAAACCATGAAAGAAAAACATCTTTAGTCAGAATGATAATTTATTTACTAATGGATTATTGAGTATATTATCTCCCAACTACTCAATAATTCATTAGTAAATAAATCATTATATTATTACTTTGCAGCTTTTGCTCAAATATTAAGAATTTATTACGATTAATTAATACATTTACTTCAATCTTTGACATATATATATATATATACCGAAAGTTCACTGGAAATCTATCATATTGTAAATGATTTATTTTTCATTGGTGGGTACTTAGCCGACTTAGGCTTGGCCAATATTATGGCCGGAAGCGGTAGCCACTTTATTGTGGAAGCACCTAACAAGTGCGCCACCGTAACCACTTATGAAGGAATGAATAATTACGTCTCTAGGATCCGAAGGCATTGAAATTAAGAATAAGTTGCCTTTTAAATACCCTTTATTATTCACCTGAACTTCTATAGGATTCATGTAATAAAATACAATTTTCATGTACCCAAGTCGTGAATTCCTTGATTTTTATCTAGGTTTACTTTATTATAGCATAAGTTTATATTTATATTCAAATTTAATTTTGGTTGATTCAGTTAAAACACTCGTAGGTTTAATACTTTTTTAATTACTGACAGACATCATAGGGAATTATTCAACATGAAAACTTAAATACAATGAATTTTCGTATTTATTATTTAACATACCGGAAACATTTTGGGGAAATAAAATGGTGATAACAATTCGCCTCCGTCATACGTTAAAATATTTATACCGTTGTCCCATTTAATCTTTTCTATTTGAAACTGCTTTTGCATAAAATAAAAAAAGATCCAATTCTCCTTGTTTACCCACTAATATAAAATTTGTACATCTTCGCTACCACGTAAAAAACAAGTCTACTTATCAATCTTTGTATTACGTCAACTCAAAAATTTTTTAATGCTAGCCAATAACGTTGCGTGTTTTAAATTCAAAATTTTATCCGAGGGAGGGAAAAAACAAGCAGATTAATTTATTTCTGGCCTGTGTGACTGGTTTGGTAAGTAAATAATTCATTAAAAGGGCTGTCATAAACGAAATGGGTGGGGGGAAGCCAGTGGGAGGGTTGCGATAGATATCCCAGGGATGATATTCATTATACTAATTGGATTAAAGTCTCAAGATCCATTAAAGATGCAGATGAAAAGAATTTACCTGAAGAGAAATGTCAGCTGAAATTATGTATTTACTGTTCCAAAGAAACAAAGTGAGAGGAGGAAAGAGAGAAGAATATGGGGCGACTACACGCAAATCTTATTCATTTATTGGGTATTAATCTATTCATTTGCGGGTAATTAGTTTAATTGGATAAAATATTGAGACTTAAAGCCTGTCTCCATTTCATTCGTACTTTTTGCTTCGTAGTTTGAATTTATTGAAACAAAATTAGACGACCACTTGAATTTGGGGGTCGTTTGAAAAGAATAAATAGGTTAGAAATAGGGTTGGTTATTATTAATTCGGATCCCTCTGAATTGGGCTTGTTGGTTAAAGATTTTTAAAACAAACATATTCACAAACTAGACGTTCCAAAAAAAATAATAATGTCTAATTAAACTTAATTCCAATAAGTTTTGGTGTCACTTAAAATATATTAGAAAAATTTCACGGAGCAAAAAATAATAAAATAACTATTTTACTTAATATAATTCTTTTTCTTAAACATGTAGTCTCCAAGTGTTCAAAAAAAGTTCTTAAAGAAAACTATTAAAAAGGAAAATATTTAGCAAACCCCCTAGTCTTCAAACTGTGTAATGAAACATTACATTTGCTTATTTATACAAATATTAAAACTTAGAGTAATTTGTAAATAAGATGCTAATTACATTTTACGTGTTCAATACATTTTAATTTGCTGCAATTAAATTGCAATTTATTTCCATGAAGATAAGTGTACAGCATTTTATTTTTAAAGGATAGTAAAATAAAACTGCAGTGCAGAATTCCAAGCAAACTGTACTAAGATGTAATAAATAAAATACAATAATTCTTCCAAATACAGAATATAATTCAAAAAAAGAATACTTTGTCTAGTGCCTTTGGTAAAAATAAAAAGTTGCTAATTTATTACAAGTACTCCTAAGCAACTGGATTTGAATAAACTCTGTCATATTCTGCTCAGCTGTTAGCGTAATATTCACTGAGACCAGAATGTGTATGCAAATTTAATGACAAATGACATACACTAAAAGTTTTTTTTAGGAATTAATTGTAAGTCTTTTAGTGCTTGAGCCACATTACTGCGGTGTTGACTGATTATCTCTTCCTTTTATAACAGTTAGTGGATACTGGTAAGCAACTGCTTTGCCTTGGTAACTTGCTTTTGAGGATTTAGATACAGCATATCCGACTCAAATATTCTAGTTTTCATAGTAGTAAACTGTTGTAGGAATCAAGGGAAACTTGATCCTCCTTTATTATGATTTTGTGTAAAGAGAAAAATGTTTAGTTTCCATTTTCATTTTAAGTTTAGAAATCTGCTCATAGTGGCCAATAAACACCTTTCTCAATTTTGAATTTGGAACTGTGTATTATTTTAACAGTTAAACAGTTACAAGAGATGAAAAATTCAACAAACCAGCCAGTGACATTTCTAGTTATGTGCTAGGTGATCAATTTTAAGTTCATTTCCCACGACAGATTTCATAAATTTGCTCCAATTAAGAAATACCATCAGATTTGGCGTGAACGCAAATCAAATTATATGATGAAATTCATAAAAGTTTGAAGGGAAAATCTCCAGTTTCTAATGTTGCTGTTAGAAATGTGTAACTGCTGACATTCATTCATATACAATTTCATATTTTTTCACGTTTAATCGTAATCATGCATATTAATCATACATAAATAGCTTAATTAGTTTTATAAAGTACTGCTTATTTGCTTGAGCAAGATATGTTGGGTTGTTATAATCAGCCAAGATGCGCATCATTCTCAACGGCAATATGATTAATTCAAATATGTCATAAGCTTGCTGCCTATTAAATTTATTTAGACGACAAATTTCGATTAACTAGGTATTTTACACCAACTCAAATATACATCTCGTACTTTCATTCATTCATATTTCAAGCATTCGACGAACGTGGTGTTCGTTTGGATATGAAAGCGAGTGACTGGACACCTTAAATTCAATGCATGTTTTCTCAGCAACTGTATCACAGTATTCTGATGCTTTGTTTGCATAAACACTTTTCAAGACATGCACGCATTTGCAGACTCTAGAATGACAACGTTTTCTAATAATACATCCTGTACTTCAGCATGAGCCGCAAGTGTGTAAGCGGATTGGAGCTGGCCGCAAAGTTGGCTTTCATGTTTTTTCCATGTATAACGTGAATACAATCAATCTACCATTGAAAGTCCTCCAAGAACTGATTTCTTCCCATAGGCAGAAAGCCTTCGTGTGCTTTGCCATATTCATATAACCTAGCCTATAGTATGCTAACCACCACATCTCGGTAAAGGACTGTCAGTATAGTAGTAGACACTATAATAAATTACTGTCAATATAGTTAGATTTTTTTTTACTTCGAGTAGAAGACGTGAAAAATATGTTAGTGCCTTAGCCGGGACCTCGAACTCCGGACCTTCCGGCTACTAGGCGGACGTTTTTTCCAATTACACCACGAAGGCACGCAGGTAAAAAGGGAAAAGAACCTTGCATGGGAAAGTTAAAACATACCCATGTAACTATACAGTAACAGCGGTATTTCTGGAATAGCATAAATATTTTGTAATCTCATCTACCACTGTTCTACACGTTTACGAATCTATAAACACGCAAATGAAGATGTTCCATTGTTAGACGTTTTCCTGCTCATGTGTTTCAACAAAGTCTTGGTAAATCTTTAGTGTTCTGGAATGTCTGCAACGTTTAGATTTTGACAGGAGTCCAATACTTTGCTCACTGCTCTTCAAAGGATTTTTTGTAGTTATAGTAATTTTATAATTAATTGATAGCCACTTGAGGCATTCCAATTTGATCTCTGAATAGCGGTTTTATACCATCTCTAAATCTTTCAACATGGCTTAATCCTTTGAAAGCCAAAAAGATCCGAGACGGCCTTGCATTCAAACGGCCACAACCTCCCGAAACGACTGAGATGATGCTTCCAGTTTTCTTCCATTCCCCTAAGATATGCAGTAAAAGGTGCCTGTTTTCTAAAATGTATTGTATAAGTTTATTACAGACAGCTTGTCCTAAAAGGCTAATGGAGCTTCTTTGTTAGGAAGTAGAAAGGATGACATTTGAAATTGCCACACCTCTTTGTGCGTTAATGGACGGGAAGGGGAGGACCAGAATGGACGCGTAATGGACGGGAGAAGCCGTTTCTGTGTTTTAACCATTTTCTAACGGTTAAAAAACACATAACTTTTTTTTACTTTATTAGCTTCCTTTTTACTCTTCTGCTCTTTATTTGTTAGAAGCTGCATTTTGCCTTTGTTTGTTTTTCTAGTTCTAATCTGATTCAAACTACTCTAAAATTTTGCTTATTTAAAATAATGGAGCCTCAGAAACTTTTCCTCAGATACCCTTCATTAACAGAAAATCCTGTTAAGTAACCCAAATCTGAAATTTTAGCATTCAAGCAATATCCAATCAGATAGTGTAAATTTTGCAAGTTTCTATTAGATGGAAAATATAATATCTGCAGTTACACAGGTATGTTAGTGCCACTTCCTAAGATTTCATAAATCATTGTACTTTTACTATGTTTCATCTAAATTCATGTAAATGCATCTTTTGAGTTGAAAAAATTGTTTTTGTTGAACTTAATTAAGTTAAATTTAGTAGTGTTTGAAGAAATCTTATCTGTTTTTCAATATCATATGCAGGTTTTTCATTCAAATTTATTTAATTTATTTTCTTTTCTATTATTGTAATGTATTTTACCATTATTTTTCTGCTATTTTGTTTTCTGTTTTAGAACCTGAATTTTTCGTTACATCCTCTAAAATATATTTCCCCCTTTGACCCAAAATCCATTATCTTTTAAACAGAATATTTATTCAAACATCCAATTCTGTAATATGCTTGTTTTATCATATGCACGCAAACATATTCATATATACGGATATTCATTTTATATTATAAATTGTATGTTGCTCTATTTTTCAAAACACAATCCTAACATAAATAATTAGTGAATACTTATTATTAAAGTTAAAACAATATATGTCTTTGCCCCCATACGCATATCTAATTTTTCTTTAAAATTTTTCATACCTATAGAAGACTTCATCAATTCTGTAAAAAATAAAATTCATAAGAATTAGTATATATTAATATAAATTAGAATGGCGGAGAGAAAATTTTAATTAAAAGTACTCTATTTAGAGCCATTTATTGTTATTATTATTGCTGTGATTTGAATTATTATTATTGTTATCGTTATTCTTATTATTATTATGGCTCATTATGGTATTAGTTTCATTGCTGCTGTTGTTGATGTAACTATTATATTTATTTAGTATTATTATTTTTTGTCACTATTATTATTTTTTGTTGTTGTTGCTGTTGTGATTATTATTATTATTATTTTTGTTTCCGAAATTAATCATTAGGAATGTTAAAAGTGACTTAATTTTTAATCTCAAACTATATACTGCGCTTTTATTTTATAATGCGCATTAATATTTCATGAAAATTATTTAACCCTGCTGCTGTGTTCGAGTCATTTTGCCCCAAAAGCCATTTAATATTGTGATAAATTAAAAATACCATGGCTATTGTATTGTTGCTTGATGTATGTGCCAAATTACTACACTGGTTATCATAAATTAAGGAAAAATCACAAAAATAGCGATATCTCCCTTAAAAATAAGCCAAACCGAGTAAAATTTGGATATATTGCTGAGTAAGAGTAGCTGAGTAAAACTGCAATATGCAAATTAGTGGCGCTGCACTCGAAATACTTCATCTGCGAGGAGCATAAAAGTCCATGTTTGAGAGCAAGCTCACATATTTCACTGTGATAGTGACATCAGAAATCTAAGATAGATAATTCGTAAATTAGAGGCAGGACAAAGATCAAACAGAAGTGGCCAGATGGCCAAATGTGAGTGCTTCTGTGGTTCATAGACTTTGGAGGCAATTTCAAACCACAGATTCGGCATCTAGGAGGTTCAGCCAAAGACGGATAGATTAGATCCTCCCTTGCTGCAGCCACCGGGTGAAAGAGATGCATACGGAAGAGGCAGTGTCTGTGTTTGGGATGGCATCTCTTTGGGTGTACGCGCAGACCTCCATGTCTTTCCAAGGGGAACCGTGAATGCTTAAGTTTATAGAGATGACATCCTTGATGCTTAAATGCGCCCATATGCCGGGGCAATAGGTGATGCTTTTCTGTTACAGGACGACAGCGCAAGACCGCATAGGACTCGCATCGTAGATGATTATCTTCAACAGGAAACAATTATGCGCATGGAGTGCCCAGCTCGATCCCCGGATTTGAATCCTATTGAGCACGTTTGGGATACTTCGGGGAGACGTCTAGCTGCTCTCCGTTTCTCTCTTCAGACCCTTGCCGAGCTTGCAACTGCTTTGCAAGAGCAATGGCTTTCTCTTCCTATGGAACTGATAGACCGCATAATTGAAAGCATCACCCATCGCTGTATGTGCTGTATTGCTCCTAGAGGTGATCATATTCCATATTAAAGGTAACTTTATAAGGTATTTCTACCGCCTTCTTCGCATGCCTTCGGGGTAACCGAGAGGTCCGTGGTTCGATTCCCGGAGAAGGCATTGCTCATTTTTCATCTCACGTGCTTCCGAAATAATCCTAATGTCTCTACAACTTTCCTATAGCAAACTGACACCTTCGATTTGTTCATTTTGTACATGTGCTAATTTCTACACTACAATAATTGTCTGGTAATTTCTTTTTATGTTATTTGGTACCATACTATGTGTTGTATATTATGGGTAAGTTTCATAAAATTCTACATGTAACTTTTTCAGTAATTGTGACTTTTGTGATTTTTCCTTAATTTATGATAGCCAGTGTATTCTGTGAGATATATCTCTTTGTAATATGAAAAATACACATATATGTAAATCGAAATATATTTAATATTAATTAATAATTGTTCATTATTGTTTTATGGTTATACAATTTTCTGTAAACGTAGTGGTGACAGAAAGTCAAGACTTACACTTAGAAACAGTGGAAAATTCCAAAAAATGGAATTGCCCTTAAACCTTTTTTCTTTTAATCCCATGCATGTTACAGTTGATGTGCAGTTAGTTTTGTTCAAAGAAACTGCCCAATCCAACAGTATATTTCTAAAAAAACCAGCAAAATATGGCATAACATTTTGGGTTCTTTGCGACAATGAACCAAGTTATGTGTAGAATATTCAACCATACCTTGGCAAACCAAGAAACCAACAACGTGAGAAAGATTGGGATCTTAAGATAGTCTTTGATCTGTCTTATGGTCTCAAGGGACATAATATAACACGTGACAATTTCTTATACACTTGGACAGATGTTACTGAAAAGGAATATTGCTATGATTGGAAAAGAGAAGAAAACATACCTTTCATTTCCCCTGAATTGCTCCAAACTAAAAAAGGAAGTTTATTCATCTACATTTGTGTTCACAAATGACACTATGCTTATGTCTCACATACCCAAAAAAAAAACAAATGTGTCATTACTCAAAGCACACTGCATTCTGAAAAAACGTTGACACTTCAGAATCTAAAAAACCGCAATCAATTCTTATTTATAATTCCACTAAAGATGCTGTAGACACCTCAGATAAAATGATTCCATACTATACTTGTGGAAGAAAATCTAATAGTTGGTCAGTCATTTATTTTCTAATATTCTTAATATTTCAGCTGTAAATGCCTACATACTATCCTAATCGGAATCAAAACTCACAGAGAAGACAACGAGTTTTCAATGAAGCTTTAGGCATGGCATTAATAAAAAACCATACTTGTAGAACAGATGTGTTCTCACAACAAGAAGCTGCAGCTAAATTCGTGCAAAGTGTGCAAGGGCAGTCAAAGGACTTTCGAAATTCTATTGCGGAAACCCAAAGCTCGGCAGCACAAAGAAAAAAAGAGGTAGCTGTTATCTCTGTATATCAGACAAATTTTAAAATGTATGGATTGTGATCAATACATATGTAAGTCTCAATTGAATGACGTATGTACGAAATGCACTTCTACAGTTACACAGTGAGGAATATTTTACTACATTAGAAATATAGTCATAAATCAGGTATTTTTGTTTATATATATGACATAAAAATGAAAAAGAATGTATGCATTTTTTGTTTATTATTATATTTATTTTTATTATTTTCTAATCTCGAAGATGTCTGGTAAATGTAATAAAATTTATAGAATTAAAACTTAATTTTTTCTCTGTGAAAACGGAAGTTTCTGATAATTTTGCATTTAGTTTTTGAATTAAATATTGATAAGTACACCTAAAATGTATTGTGTTTTCTGTCAGATACTTTCTTAAAGAAGACAAAAAACTGTTGCATTGATTTTGTTAAAAAAATAAAATAAAAATATAGTTAATAATAGAAATAAGAAACATTGGGTCCATTTGGACACGAGCACAATGTGTGTATAGACGAAACGAACACAGCAGTAGGGTTAATTTGGGGAAATTATAGTGATATAAGGTATTTTGTTCTTTCTTTCCGCATGCCTTCGTAACGCAACTGGAAGTACGCTCAGCGCGTTTCCTGGAAGACCGGAGTTCGAATCCCAGCTACGGCATTACAGATTTCTTTAGTTTCTCGACATAGAAAAATTCCGAATGACTCTGGAAATAAATGTGACCATTGTTTGGAAATAAAATTTAAAAAATTACATCAATCACTTGAAACTAACGCTTAGTGATTTGCTATAGATGAAAATGAAGCAATATAAAGAAAACAGACCTTCGCCTTCACTTGGGATAGCATACTTTCTCTTACCTTTCCTTTCTTTTATAATTGCTTTCTCTGGAACCTATATATCTTATACGCCCAATTAAACGCTCTCCGCTCCATTTAGTCTATTTGCTAGGTATTTCATCACGTCGAGTCACCGAGGGTTAAGATAGGATAAAAATGAGGGATATGGAGAGTGTTTTCCATCGTACTCTTTAATTAACTCAGGAAATAATTAATATTTTTTTCAGAAGAGTTACTTCAACGGCAGGGTTATTAGAAAAGCAGCGAAGGCATGAGACGTTATTCAAACTAACTGTGCTCTTGTTATAAAAAAAAATTCTATATTATGTGACGTGCAGAAGCATCATTTGAAATTTCACCATAAAATAAAAACAGATATCTGAAATTAGCAGTTATGTATCTAAAAGCCTTCTACTCAGAATATGATATTTTAAAAGATAAGTTTACTTATTTCTTTTTTCCAAAAATGTGCGTTACTGAAACTCTATTAAACACGATACCTGCAAAACTTCAGATCTTTATGTTCACGTGCAATATTTTTTTAATTGGAGATATTAATTTACATGATGCAAAAGTGCTTCAAAACATAAAAGCGCTTTAGAGAAGGAAAAACATATTTGTTTTTACTGATTAAGATCTGATTGGTAAACAACTTTTATTTACTGTCCATTTCCAATAATTCACAAGAAGAGCTGTTTAAAATTAAGTGTTAATATACTAGATCTTATATTTTTCGAATTACGGTTAATCGAAATCTTATAATTGTAACGGAAACGGATGTCAGAATATAGAATCCAAAATTAACGATAGATTTTCTCTATAAATGAAAATTTCAATTACTGCAAATTTGTCTCTTCTTCTCTTCACCATTTTAATCTCAACAAACTTCGACCACACTTATTTTTTTGTGCAAAAAAAGGCCTCATCGCTAGAGTAGTCTTCATATTTTAATCTTCTAATCAGTATTCTTTTGTACGGCTTTTGTACAGACACCCTTTGCGGAAGAATTTAATGCATCATAGCAATTGTTCTCTTATTTTCTCTTTTAAACTTGAAAATTGCATGAAATCTTTTTTGTATATTACTAACTAATTAACGAATATTTATATGAACGTTGTGAACTTTAATTTTGAAGCGAAAGAAAGCAGTACAGATTTTTATCACTGAAATTGATATTTAACAGATTCAATTTAAATCTCTCAAAAATATAAAAAAATTAGCTACTTTTGTTTTTAAATAATCATGGTTATGTCAGTTCAGATGCTTCAAGCGTTCTCTTTTTCCTTGACCTTATCTATATGAAAATATTACCAACACAAATATAACCACTCAAACTTGTAATACAGTCAAAGTACCGAAAATCCGCCGACCTGAAATCCGCATTGCCTCTCAAAATACAAACATTGAGTTTATAGGTTCCAGAAACAGCAGAATGAAGAATGAAATACCGAAGAAAAAATTATCCAATAATGACGTCATAATTACCGAATAATAATGATTCTGTGTTAGTGGCAGAAAAAAGGTCTTAGCCTAGAAGAGGTTTTTAGTATGGATGATGTGTTCAGATGAGCCAACACTGGCATTTCAGATAACCGATGATGAAATCATTGGCTCTATTTTGAACTCGCCACAGCAAGAAAATGATTCTCACACCGACACAGATAATGAATTTGATACGAGTGAGAAAATATCTTTTAATAAGGGTTTGGAACATGATGAAAAATACCTAAAATATTTAGTACAACATAGCTGTGTCACAGACCATGAGATTATGACCCTGTAAAATTTACAAAAAAAAGCTTACTCTGGAGTAAGTTTTAAAATAAACCTCTATCAGAAAAATGTTTGAAACAAGTAAAAAAAATATGCTTTATTAGTATCCCTTATTTTTACACGTCTCTATTCTATATTTCCTTAATGCTTTAAAATATTCCTGTAATCACTAATAT